>JAVVLW010005088.1:0-28053 GCA_034401795.1 Chaetoderma sp. LZ-2023a
GTTGACCCGTCTGTGGTTTCGGCCACGGCCGATGAAGATGCGCCCCGTCCGTCGGTTGCGTCGATCAGGACGGGGATTTTGCCCGCGGCCCGGATCCAGTCAGTGGGACTGGATCCACGGTTCATAGAATGGTTGGGTTGCTATTTATAGCAAACAACTGATGACCAAGGGTCAGCTCCCTGCGGCCTCCAGGGAGGTGCGGGCAAGATGTCCTATTCCGCGGGGGGAATACGACAGGTATGGTGTAGTCCCGTCGGTCACGGAGGATGACCGATGGGTACTGGGCGTCCAGAGTGCAGTGGCGGGTCACCCCGGTCCGGCACTTGTGGACAAGTCTCAGGTACACCAGGAAGAAGTCCTGTCCCTATGCGATGAGGGTGTGAGGGCAGCGATGAGCGCTGTCAACCACGCTTATCGTCTCCTTCAGTCGGTGTGGGCTGAAGCGGGGCAGGCCACCCTGTGCCACCAGTGGCGCTTTCATGTGTCAATGACGGCCTGGTGCTGTCGATGGACGCATTGGCAAGGGTGCAAGCACGTGTGACGAAATCCAGGAGGCAAATGGTCATTGACCATATGCGTCCGGCTACGGCAGTCAGGGAGCGTCTTCTTGGGACACCCCTGACAGGGCCTAGCATCTTCGGTGGCCAAGCGTGGGCCATCTTAGAGGATACCGCCAGTATCGCGCAGAATCGGTTAGCGGTAAACCTACAGCTAGAGCTAGTGCGGCAAGCACACGCACTAGGGCCTGTGGGGAAACCGCTAACGGGACAACCTTCAAAGGAGCAGAAGAAGCATAAGGGCAATGCGAAAGCTAGGCCTGTTGCGACTTCTGCTTCAGCTGGGTTTTCAGAGCCGCCGCCGGCGAAGAAGCCCAGGAAGGTTGTAGAGGCGCCTACCCTCCCCAATGTTGCTCCTGACCGCCCTAGAGGCGGGAAGGGGAAGGGTAAGGGTAAGGCCTCAAAGGGCGGACAGAAGGGGCCGAAGCGTACCTGAGGGTACGAAAGCTCCCTTCATATCCGCCTGGACCGTGCCTGTGTGACAGGAACAGCGGTGCCAGTTATACCCGTCGTGCCTAGAACGAAATGGTTCTCTCTCTCTCTCTCTCGTTAAGAAAGAGGGGGGGGGGGGCGGACTGCGAGCCGGACAACCCCGTTAGACGTCGAGGCGTCTATGGTGGGTGGAAGGCTCATGCGTTTCGTCGAGGCCTGGCAAGGTGTGACGTCAGACAGTCTGGTCCTGGGATGGTTATCCCAGGGTTACATGCCGGAGTGGTGGGACTTTCCACCACAAAATCTGTCTTTGGCACCTGTCTGGACACCCGTACCAAGGGAGCCAGACAAGTTAGAAGCCGTTCAAAAGGAAGTGTCGGGTTTGCTTCTGAAGGAGCAATAAAACCAGCAAACCGAAACACTCCAGGCTTCTATTCAAACATGTTCCTTGTCACCAAGAGCACAGGGGGATGGAGACCCATGCTCAATCTCAGGCCATTAAATTGGTTTATCCATACGCCTCGGTTCCAGATGGAAACGCCGAGGTCGGTAATGCGGGATTGAGGAAAGGAATGTGGTGTGTATCGATCGATCTGAAAAATGCATATTTCCACATTCCTATGAATCAGAGTTGGCACAGGTTTCTGAGATTTGCGTTTCAGAATCAGGTATGGGAGTTTACAGTTCTCCCGTTTGGCCTGTCGACAGCTCCGAGGGTTTTCACAAGAGTGGTCCTTGCGGTGACAGCGTTTCTCAGAAAAGAGAACGTGGCGCTACACACCTACATAGACGACTGGCTGCTCAAGGCAGACTCGGCAGCCAGGTTGAACGTGGATACTGCTCTGACTCTGAATTTACTTTCAGATCTACGCTGCATAGTCAACGAGGAGAAATCCGAGTTGACGCCCACTCAACGTTTCGTTTATTTGGGGATGCGATTCGACCTCGAGGAGGGCAGGGTTTACCCGTCGGAGCCCAGAGTGGTGTCTCTGTTAGCCATCCTCAAGAGTTTTCGAGTGGGAAACCACATTCAAGGCGAGGCGGTTCCTTCAGATGCTGGGCATGATGGTCTCCATGGAGCAGGTTATCCCGTACGCTGCCCTAATGCGAAGGTCTATCCAGTTGTATCTGATGTCTCTATGGAAACAGAGAACAGAACCCCTGTCAAAACTGGTGCCAGTTTTGGAGCCGATAATATCGCATCTTCTATGGTGGAAACAGCGTCAGAATCTCCTATTAGGGGTTTCGCTGCACCTACCCCGCCCCCAGCTGTCCGTCTACACGGATGCATCGCTGGAAGGGTGGGGTGCCTGCCTGGGAGAACACCAGTTCTCCTTCGATCAATACTCACCATTCTGTTACTTCTGATATACAGCTGGCTCTGACAGCGGCTCTAGGACTATAGACTTAGAAAGCTTTACCGACTCCTGGGAACCGGGTACTCGGCTCCCAACTGCCGAGTACCCGTTTACCATAGAGCTCATTCTTGTTTGCATAGCGACAAGAGCAATACATGCTTTTTGCATTAAGGATTTTAGTGTTTTAAAATAATCTAAGTCTTTAATCAGTGATAGTTTGTGTGTTCTGAAAGGATTAACTAAGGACTATGGAGAATACCGCCCAAGAAAACCAGGTTGTATTGTTCTTTATTATCCATAGTTAAAAGACTTAGGTCTCTAAATTTCGTTGTGTCGCATGTTCCAATTTCTGTCCCCATAGAATCTGGGACGTGTGCTAACAACGATATATGCCAGACGATCGCCTTCTTTAAACCCCAACAGGCGATCGGCAGATATGAAAATATGTGTTTGCTACGGTATTTCTAACATGAATATCGGCTGACGTCGTTCTCCGTAGAATCCGAGCGGGTGACGTCACACCCGGTCGCTCGGATGTTTATGTGAAGAAAAATTTTTCATTAATTCGCGCATCTTATTCTGGGTGCTGCGTACTAAAAATGGTACCGGAAACTTTAGAATGATCAAGTTTACGTGTGATCACGATCGGTTTGCAATGATCGGTGGTTTCAAAATTCTTGAGTAGATGTGTGGTCTGCGGTTTTACCGTGTGAGACAGCAGTTTTGTTATACATTTTGTTGTTTTCTTCACATATCGTGCTGCGTTCGTTAGGAGTATAATTTATATTGATTAGTAAATATACCCTGAATGCTATGCGATATGATTCCTGGAGCCGTTACACATCCTGGAGGATCTATTATGGGTGTGTTGTGCCCGCCGCGTACTTGTCGTCATAATCAATGCGATCGTTGTTGTAACGTGGCGGGGTGGGGTGCGGGGAGGTTACGGTTAATTTATGAGTCAAATTATTTGAAAATTAATTGTCTGCCTTCCATCCGGGTCTCGTTCCGCTTGTTTATTGTAGGTTTGTGCTTATTTTATAGGCCAAGCCAGCCCCGCCATCATGTGACGACTGCCATAAGTTTGTCCGTGTAATGTTCAAGGACCATGTCTGTTTTATGTGTGCCCTGTGTAATATAGATCATAGGTGTAATGTTTGTGCAGTGTGGTCCGTCGAAACGATGGTTAAGTTCCTTTCCCAGAAGGACTTGGCTGGGTCTGACGCGGGGTCAGGCGGTCCGAGAGTAAATCGTGGAGCGCCCGGTTCGGCCGGTGCGGGTGCTCCACGTCCCCAGCTGGAGGTGGCGGAGATGGCACCGCCGGCGTGGTTTGGTCCGGCTCTGCAGGGTTTTTCTGCATAGCGTTCTGACCACGCTGGTGTCGTCCCTGCTACCAAAGGTTGGGGGGCAGTTTCTCCCCATGCCTGGTACGGATCCTGTCCTCGGACAGGATTCTGGACTGGTTACCGAGGGGGCCGTCTCGTACGGCCCCCTGGCAGTCCCGTCTGGCTTCGGCCAGACGGGTTTCTGTTTCTCTGCGGCCACCTCCGGGTGGTCCAGTAGCGGTGGCCGGTCCGTCAGGTGTGGGAGCCGTCCGCCAGGACGGTTCCACGGTTGACTCGTCTAGTGACGACTCTTCGGAGTCTGAAGACGAGGAGGCCGAGGAGGAGAGGTTGCTGCGGCCCGTGAAGCCGCAGGTGGAGAATATGGAGGTTGATTCCGTCCTAGACGGATCCGGCCTCCATTTGTCTGGTTTGGCGCAAGCCAGGTCAGCGGCTCCGCCTGTGGCTGAGGCAAATCCGTTACCGTGCACCGGTTCCGTGCGGCTTGGTTTGGCACCAGCCGTCACGGGAACGGGTGTGCCGAGCCGGGCGTGGTACTCACCTATCTCGCCTGGTCCGGCAGTCGGACGTGGGGTGCCGTGGGCGCCCGTGTCCGGCTATGGTTCCGCGACTGCTACGGGTCCGTACGGTTTTCCGTGTGGACCTACCCCATGGACCGGAGTGTTTCATGGGGTGGCGGCGGAACCGTGTGGTACCGGAGTGCCTGGCGTGTCAGCCGTGGCTCCTTGCTGGGAGGCCGTGGCTGGCAGACCCGTGAGCACGTCAACGGGTGACGTGTTTGCGGGGGTGTCTTCATCGGAGGTAGATTGGTCAGATGCTCTGGCGTGGCTAGCCAGGGTTGACCCGTCTGTGGTTTCGGCCACGGCCGATGAAGATGCACCCCGTCCGTCGGTTGCGTCGATCAGGACGGGGATTTTGCCCGCGGCCCGGATCCAGTCAGTGGGACTGGATCCACGGTTCATAGAATGGTTGGATGCTATTTATAGCAAACAACTGATGACCAAGGGTCAGCTCCCTGCGGCCTCCAGGGAGGTGCGGGCAAGATGTCGTATTCCGCGGGGGGAATACGACAGGTATGGTGTAGTCCCGTCGGTCACGGAGTGACCGATGGGTACTGGGCGTCCAGAGTGCCGTGCCGGGTCACCCCGGTCCGGCACTTGTGGACAAGTCTCAGGTACACCAGGAAGAAGTCCTGTCCCTAGCGATGAGGGTGTGAGGGCAGCGATGAGCGCTGTCAACCACTCTTATCGTCTCCTTCAGTCGGTGTGGGCTGAAGCGGGGCAGGCCACCCTGTGCCACCTGTGGCGCTTTCATGTGTCAATGACGGCCTGGTGCTGTCGATGGACGCATTGGCAAGGGTGCAAGCGCGTGTGACGAAATCCAGGAGGCAAATGGTCATTGACCATATGCGTCCGGCTACGGCAGTCAGGGAGCGTCTCCTTGGGACACCCCTGACAGGGCCTAGCATCTTCGGTGGCCAAGCGTGGGCCATCTTAGAGGATACCGCCAGTATCGCGCAGAATCGGTTAGCGGTAAACCTACAGCTAGAGCTAGTGCGACAAGCGCATGCACTAGGGCCTGTGGGGAAACCGCTAACGGGACAACCTTCAAAGGAGCAGAAGAAGCATAAGGGCAAGGCGAAAGCTAGGCCTGTTGCGACTTCTGCTTCAGCTGGGATTTCAGAGCCGCCGCCGGCGAAGAAGCCCAGGAAGGTTGTAGAGGCGCCTACCCTCCCCAATGTTGCTCCTGACCGCCCTAGAGGTGGGAAGGGCAAGGGGAAGGGTAAGGGTAAGGCCTCAAAGGGCGGACAGAAGGGGCCGAAGCGTACCTGAGGGTACGAAAGCTCCCTTCATATCCGCCTGGACCGCGCCTGTGTGACAGGAACAGCGGTGCCAGTTATACCCGTCGTGCCTAGAACGAAATGGTTCTCTCTCTCTCTCGTTAAGAAAGAGTGGGGGGGCGGACTGCGAGCCGGACAACCCCGTTAGACGTCGAGGCGTCTATGGTGGGTGGAAGGCTCATGCGTTTCGTCGAGGCCTGGCAAGGTGTGACGTCAGACAGTCTGGTCCTGGGATGGTTATCCCAGGGTTACATGCCGGAGTGGTGGGACTTTCCACCACAAAATCTGTCTTTGGCACCTGTCTGGACACCCGTACCAAGGGAGCCAGACAAGTTAGAAGCCGTTCAAAAGGAAGTGTCGGGTTTGCTTCTGAAGGGAGCAATAAATCCAGCAAATCGAAACACTCCAGGCTTCTATTCAAACATGTTCCTTGTCCCCAAGAGCACAGGGGGATGGAGACCCATACTCAATCTCAGGCCATTAAATTGGTTTAGCCATACGCCTCGGTTCCAGATGGAAATGCCGAGGTCGGTAATGCGGGATTGAGGAAAGGAATGTGGTGTGTATCGATCAATCTGAAAAATGCATATTTCCACATTCCTATGAATCGGAGTTGGCACAGGTTTCTGAGATTTGCGTTTCAGAGTCAACTATGGGAGTTTACAGTCTCCCGTTTGGCCTGTCGACAGCTCCGAGGGTTTTCACAAGAGTGGTCCTTGCGGTGACAGCGTTTCTCAGAAAAGAGAACGTGGCGCTACACACCTACATAGACGACTGGCTGCTTAAGGCAGACTCGGCAGCCAGGTTGAACGTGGATACTGCTCTGACTCTGAAGTTACTTTCAGATCTAAGCTGCATAGTCAACGAGGAGAAATCCGAGTTGACGCCCACTCAACGTTTCGTTTATTTGGGGATGCGATTCGACCTTGAGGAGGGCAGGGTTTACCCATCAGAGCCCAGAGTGGTGTCTCTGTTAGCCATCCTCAAGAGTTTTCGAGTGGGAAACCACATTCAAGGCGAGGCGGTTCCTTCAGATGCTGGGCATAATGGTCTCCATGGAGCAGGTTATCCCGTACGATGCTCTAATGCGAAGACCTATCCAGTTGTATCTGATGTCTCTGTGGAAACAGAGAACAGAACCCCTGTCAAAACTGGTGCCAGTTTTGGAGCCGATAATATCGCATCTGCTATGGTGGAAACAGCGTCAGAATCTCCTAATAGGGGTTTCGCTGCACCTACCCCAACCCCAGCTGTCCGTTTACACGGATGCATCGCTGGAAGGGTGGGGTGCCTGCCTGGGAGAACCAGGTCTCGGGCACATGGACTCTCCCGGAGAGTCAGCTGCATATCAATCTGTTGGAAATGATGGCAGTGGAACTGGCGTTGGAAGAGTTCCTTCCGATGATCAGGGGCAAGGTGATATTGATACGGTCGGTCAATTCGACAGTAGTATCATATATAAATCGCCAAGGCGGGACCAGGTCGCCCACTCTGTGTATCAGGGTGTGGCACTTGATTCAATGGTGCAGGAATTACTCGGTTGTTTTGAAAGCAGCTCGTATTCCTGGCCGATTGAACATTCTGGCGGATGCTTTGTCTCGCAGACAGAGAATCCTGCCAACAGAATGGTCCCTCAACCCTCCAGTTCTGCGACGGATCTTCGAGCATTGGGGCAAACCCAACGTGGACTTGTTCGCCACAAAGGAAAATGCTCAAATCATGACATATGTCTCGCCGATTACAGATCCAAATGCCGTCGATACAGACGCTCTGGCGATAAGCTGGAGAGGGATGCACGCTTACGCGTACCCACCCACCATTCTTCTACCGAAGGTTTTGGTGAAGGTCAGGGAGGAACCGTGTCTGGTCCTGCTAATAGCGCCGTATTGGCCGAGCAGGGCGTGGTTCACGGATCTTCTAGATCTGCTGGTGGAAAATCCTGTGCAGTTGCCCGAGATTCCGAACATAATCTCCCAGGCCAAGGGACGCTTCCTACACGAGCGTCCCGAGATGTTCAATGACTGCGTGGATGTTATCAAACAACGTTCCACGTCGGAAGGCTTTTCTCGACAGGCTGCTGATTTCATCGCGGCTGCGAGAAGTAGGTCAACCTTCAAGTCATATAACAACAAGGTTAACAGATTTGCAGACTGGTGTGAAGAAAAGGGTATTGATACCTTTCAATCCACTATCAGCAAATAGCAGACTTTCTCTGTGAGCTGTTCTTTTGAGGACTAGCTCCCGTCACAGTTGCTGGATACAAGTCAGCTTTGGCATCATTTATCCCTTGTCTAGCCAACAGGGATAGTCCAGAGGTGGCCCAGTTAAATGTGATGTTGAGGGAATGAGCAATCTCCGACCGAGACAACCGGTAGTCATTCCAGCCTGGAGTCTATCTTTAGTGCTTAATGTACTGGCCAAGCACCCTTTCGAACCGTTGCGTTCGGCTAGTCTAAAGCATTTGACTCTAAAGGCGGTTTTTCTATTGGCAGCTTCCTCAGCTAAAAGGCGCAGTGAGATCCATGCGCTTTCGGCAGAGAGGAACCGATTTATTGTTTCTGGAGAAGGTCTGCGTCTTCTGCCAAGAGCAGAGGTTATGTCAAAGAACCAATCTTTGAGATATCCCGGCAAACCGATCATTATACCGAAGTTAACTAGGTTTGATCGTGATGCCAGTGTCTGGTGCCCGGTCCGTGCTTTGACTAAGTACAAGAAACGGACTGACTCGTTACGGTCGAACGATAGACATCTGTGGATCTGCCATAAAAAGTCTTATGGCGCCGCATCCATGGATACTATCTCTCGTTGGGTGGTCGAATGCATTCAGACTACTCACGAGATGGCGACTGGGCACCAGGTGCAAGGCGTAAGGGCAGACAATGTCAGAGGAATAGCCGCCTCGACCGCCCTTTACAATGGTGTTCCGTTATAGGACATCATGGCCGTTGCACAATGGCACTGTGAGTCCTCATTCACGGATTACTATATGAGGGATGTGTCAGACTCAGCCAATCCACTCGCTTTAGCTGTTTTGAAACGATAGTTAGTGACCACACTGCTTTTCCCCTTTTCTCACTTCGGTAAGAAAAGAACCTAAAGCAGGCATGGTCAGGCGAGAGGATGTCAACCAGATTGTGTCACTGATGGCCGAACCGGTGAATGGTTGTAGGCGGTACGTCTGAAGTCCTGTTATCATAAGGTAATTCAACAAGTGAGAGTTTTTTGTATTATGTATATGTATCATGTTCATTCATCGTATATATTCATGCTCATTCCCAGGCTAATACAAGCGATATGCAGGGAGTAGTTAACCCTCTTGGCATATTGGTGTTTTCAGGCGAGATACATGTTCGTTAGTTCTCTCCCTTTTCTTAGGAGGAAAAAGGGGGGGGAGCTGTGACGCGAATGTGATTCGGTTCCGTAAACTTGACGGTCCTTTTTAGGTCTCCGTTAGTCAAGTTTGAAGTCTAAAATCTTTCTCCAAGGGGCAAAATTAGCATGTATGGCTTGCCCCTTCCCACCAGGTTACTGATCAAATCTGGTGTATATCAGAAGTAACAGAATGGTGAGTATTGATCGAAGGAGAATGCAGGAAATGTCAATTTCCCTTTCTCCGAGATCTAACAATACTCACCATTCTGTTACGGACCCAGCCTCCCAGCCCCACGGAGGCAAGCCATAGTTTTCTCTTGTTTGGTGGCTATGCAAACAATATGAGCTCTATGGTAAACGGGTACTCGGCAGTTGGGAGCCGAGTACCCGGTTCCCAGGAGTCGGTAAAGCTTTCTAAGTCTATAGTCCTAGAGCCGCTGTCAGAGCCAGCTGTATATCAGAAGTAACAGAATGGTGAGTATTGTTAGATCTCGGAGAAAGGGAAATTGACATTTCCTGCAGTCTCTGGCACATGGACTCTCCCGGAGAGTCAGCTGCATATCAATCTGTTGGAAATGATGGCAGTGGAACTGGCGTTGGAAGAGTTCCTTCCGATGATCAGGGGCAGGGTGATATTGATACGGTCGGTTAATTCGACAGTAGTATCATATATAAATCGCCAAGGCGGGACCAGGTCACCCACTCTGTGTATCAGGGTGTGGCACTTGATTCAATGGTGCAGGAATTACTCGGTTGTTTTGAAAGCAGCTCATATTCCTGGCCGATTGAACATTCTGGCGGATGCTTTGTCTCGCAGACAGAGAATCCTGCCAACAGAATGGTCCCTCAACCCTCCAGTTCTGCGACGGATCTTCGAGCATTGGGGCAAACCCAACGTGGACTTGTTCGCCACAAAGGAAAATGCTCAAATCATGACATATGTCTCGCCGATTACAGATCCAAATGCCGTCGATACAGACGCTCTGGCGATAAGCTGGAGAGGGATGCACGCTTACGCGTACCCACCCACCATTCTTCTACCGAAGGTATTGGTGAAGGTCAGGGAGGAACCGTGTCTGGTCCTGCTAATAGCGCCGTATTGGCCGAGCAGGGCGTGGTTCACGGATCTTCTAGATCTGCTGGTGGAAAATCCTGTGCAGTTGCCCGAGATTCCGAACATAATCTCCCAGGCCAAGGTACGCTTCCTACACGAGCGTCCCGAAATGTTCAATGACTGCGTGGATGTTATCAAACAACGTTCCACGTCGGAAGGCTTTTCTCGACAGGCTGCTGATTTCATCGCGGCTGCGAGAAGGAGGTCAACCTTCAAGTCATATAACAACAAGGTTAACAGATTTGCAGACTGGTGTGAAGAAAAGGGTATTGATACCTTTCAATCCACTATCAGCAAATAGCAGACTTTCTCTGTGAGCTGTTCTTTTGAGGACTAGCTCCCGTCACAGTTGCTGGATACAAGTCAGCTTTGGCATCAGTTATCCCTTGTCTAGCCAACAGGGATAGTCCAGAGGTGGCCCAGTTAAATGTGATGTTGAAGGGAATGAGCAATCTCCGACCGAGACAACCGGTAGTCATTCCAGCCTGGAGTCTATCTTTAGTGCTTAATGTACTGGCCAAGCACCCTTTCGAACCGTTGCGTTCGGCTAGTCTAAAGCATTTGACTCTAAAGGCGGTCTTTCTATTGGCAGCTTCCTCAGCTAGAAGGCGCAGTGAGATCCATGCGCTTTCGGGAGAGAGGAACCGATTTATTGTTTCTGGAGAAGGTCTGCGCCTTCTGCCAAGAGCAGAGGTTATGTCAAAGAACCAATCTTTGAGATATCCCGGCAAACCGATCATTATACCGAAGTTAACTAGGTTTGATCGTGATGCCAGTGTCTGGTGCCCGGTCCGTGCTTTGACTAAGTACAAGAAACGGACTGACTCGTTACGGTCGAACGATAGACATCTGTGGATCTGCCATAAAAAGTCTTATGGCGCCGCATCCATGGATACTATCTCTCGTTTGGTGGTCGAATGCATTCAGACTACTCACGAGATGGCGACTGGGCACCAGGTGCAAGGCGTAAGGGCACACAATGTCAGAGGAATAGCCGCCTCGACCACCCTTTACAATGGTGTTCCGTTATAGGACATCATGGCCGTTGCACAATGGCACTGTGAGTCCTCATTCACGGATTACTATATGAGGGATGTGTCAGACTCAGCCAATCCACTCGCTTTAGCTGTTTTCAAACGATAGTTAGTGACCACACTGCTTTTCACCCTTTTCTCACTTTGGTAAGAAAAGAACCTAAAGCAGGCATGGTCAGGCGAGAGGATGTCAACCAGATTGTGTCACCGATGGCCGAACCGGTGAATGGTTGGAGGCAGTACGTCTGAAGTCCAATTATCATAAGGTAATTCAATAAGTGAGAGTTTTTTGTATTATGTATATGTATCATGTTCATTCATCTTATATATTCATGCTCATTCCCAGGCTAATACATGGAATATGCAGGGAGTAGTTAACCCTCTTGGCATATTTGTGTTTTCAGGCGAGATACATGTTCGTTAGTTCTCTCCCTTTTCTTAGGAGGAAAAAGGGGGGGAGGGCTGTGACGCGAATGTGATTCGGTTCCGTGAACTTGACGGTCCTTTTAGGTCTCCGTTAGTCAAGTTTGAAGTCTAAAATCTTTCTCCAAGGGGCAAAATTAGCATTTATGGCTTGCCCCTTCCCACCAGGTTACTGATCAAATCTGGTGTATATCAGAAGTAACAGAATGGTGAGTATTGATCGAAGGAGAATGCAGGAAATGTCAATTTCCCTTTCTCCGAGATCTAACAATACTCACCATTCTGTTACGGACCCAGCCTCCCAGCCCCACGGAGGCAAGCCATAATTTTCTCTTGTTTGGTGGCTATGCAAACAATATGAGCTCTATGGTAAACGGGTACTCGGCAGTTGGGAGCCGAGTACCCGGTTCCCAGGAGTCGTTAAAGCTTTCTAAGTCTATAATCCTAGAGCCGCTGTCAGGGCCAGCTGTATATCAGAAGTAACAGAATGGTGAGTATTGTTAGATCTCGGAGAAAGGGAAATTGACATTTCCTTCAATCCTTGACATTTCACAACAGACTCGGGGTCTGCAGCGAAAGAAAGAAAATTATATGGCGATTCGAGGGAGTAACTAGCTGATTTTCTCAATGACAAAGAATGGCGTTACCTCGCTATTGTTAGCTTGTTTATTGTAGCGCTTTGTGTTGTGATTAGTAATTATTCGACACGTGCATGGCACGGGATATACACACAATGAACACATGTGTGAATCGATTATAATTGTACTCATGTACTGATATAATGCGACGGAAAAGTACACTTCAGATTTTTTTTAAATATGAAATTTTTGACGATTTTCCGATCTTTCCTCGATTACATCGTAAAAATCGCGATTTTAAAAATAAATCGAACTTCACGATTAAATCGAAAAATCGCGCAAGCCTATCAGACATAATGTCATATTAACCCTTTCAATGAAAAATCACTGAAAAAGTACATTCTTTACAATGGATATGGAATATGATGTTGAAAATTTTGAGCTTAATAAATTACTGGAAGCCATAGCTGCATGTCTTCCAGTCATATTAATTTCAAAATATTCAAAAGCTTTCCCATTTATTTGCCCATAGATTGAGGTAAAATTCATGAGTCAGATATCAGTGAAAGTGTCAACAACTTAACAAAAGTATAACAAAGATTATACTTAAAAGATAACTAACCTCATCTCTCGATAGCTATTCAGGTGAGCTGAGCAAATATGCCACTCATAAACTATGCAGGTAATTTTAAGCTTTTTATCATGCCGCTAAAGAAAGATATTTAGGCTTTAGTAGCTAAATATTGGTACGTTTCTACACCCTATGATGGCTGTCATGATTTACTTTTCAACCAATCAGAAAAAACCTAGCGTGCCTGCCTCTGTATATACGCTCGGTCATAGAGGTGCCAGATATAGTTTGGAAATTTCACATAAAATCAATCATACAGGTAAGCTGTTTGATATGTTTAAACAAATTTGACGAAGTCAGTCGAATTAGTTTCAAAATACTCCAAGGGATGAGTATTACATAATAAAGAATGTAGTGAATCGGCACTGACATGACATCACACACTATCGCTTGAGGAGACAAAATGGTGGTGAATATGTATGCAATATTACAAAGCAGATAATTGTGATACAGATAAGGGAATGTGACAGGATATGAATGATATGGAATCTATAAACAATAATCTATCGGTACAATACAACATCTGAGATGAGATAAGCATCCCTTTAATGAAATTTAAAACAAATGCTGTAGTAGTGCTGTGTTGAAGCAGTTCTGCCACAGCATTTTTGTGCCATGGCAAAATTGTCTGAATTTCAAGGACGGATGTACTGTATCTATTTAATGAGACACGATTTGTTGATGTTTAACAATAGCGACACGCTTGTGAGAACATTAAAAGTAATTACCCTCAAAATCCCATGACCATGGAAAACACCTTACTGGATGATATACCCACATGAGAGCAGCCCATCGACAGCGCGTCACCATAATTTTTTCTCAGTCAGTCAAAAACGCTCTATTCTGTGTTTAAGTTTGGGGCAATAAACTTTTGATGGAATGGAAGATTGTCGTCATTATGTGAGATTAGCAGTAACTGATATATACCAATAAAATACTAGATTAAGAACTTGATTCCATTTGAAGATAAGTCATTAACTGAATAAGTCAGTATTGTAACTCATTGTAAGTGAGTGCCCTGATGCAAATACAATTGAAAATCACTGAGGGCATGTGCTGCCCTACATCGACAAAAGGAAGTATGTCCAAGAAATCATATTTTGAGAAAATAAATAAAATGCATTTATGGATAGCCCTGTGTCAATTTCCAGCACATTTCTGTCAAAGTTATATCAGAGCGACACATATGTGTTAAAGATTACCATTATTTAAAAGAAAATCAAAATTGGTTCCTTTTAAACAAATTATAGTGACATACTTCCTTTTGCCATTGTATATCTGTGTTTCTAGTGTTCAAATTCCAGAGTAATCACACTTTACATCCTTTTGTCAGTGTAAATTCATATTTGCTCCATTTTGTAATTAAAGAAACGTAATGGGATAGATGAAAAGAGGGTTCTGTATCCAGTTTCTTCTTACAATAAACATATATACCATTCTTTTAGGTTTGAAAATACTAAAAATCGTTCGAGTCCAAAAATGTATTTTCAAGTAAACACAAAACAATATGCAAAAAGAAAATGTTAGTTTCATTAAATTATTTTCACATAAAAAATACATGACGTAAAGGTGTTTTAGAAACAAAATGTCACATTCTTAACTAATTTTACAGTTTCGTTACATAATTTTAACAGAAAAACATTTCATTAGGCAATTTAGGTGAAAATACAAATATGATTATTTAAAGTAGGCTAAACTTAAACATCATGGCCTGAATCCAATAAGGAGGTTTAGCTAGACTTGGTTTAAGCTTTAAACCGGGTCTTAGACTAGCTATTACCAAGTTGTAAACCATATTTCGTACAATGAGAAATATACTTAAACTAACATGATTATGCGTAAAATATGATCGCCGTGGTATTTATGAATCAAATCTTTAGAACCTGGTAACAAATGATGGGTTAAACCGAGTAGCAAGCTAAACCGAATACAGGTAGGCAGTCTAGGTAATAAATCTAGGAATCAATACAGGTAGGCAGTCTAGGTAATAAATCTAGGAATCAATACAGGTAGGCAGTCTAGGTAATAAATCTAGGAATCAATACAGGTAGGCAGTCTAGGTAATAAATCTAGGAATCAATACAGGTAGGCAGTCTAGGTAATAAATCTAGGAATCAATACAGGTAGGCAGTCTAGGTAATAAATCTAGGAATCAATACAGGTAGGCAGGCTAGGTAATAAATCTAGGAATCAATACAGGTAGGCAGTCTAGGTAATAAATCTAGGAATCAATTAGCCCTAAATCTTTAACCTTATAAATTAGGCCTTATACGCCATATAATAATTGATTCGACATGCGCTCATGGCAAAATCTACTTCAAACCATTTACGGAATCGATGCTATTGAGAATTCTGAGTCCCACGTGGCTCAATCAGGCCATGCATAAAAATGTGGCGGTATGGTCAGGTGGGCTAAAAATTTCACACATTTTATTTTGTTTACATACTTTTATATATTAACTCTATATTTAAAAGAGCATAGCATCGGATATACTATTTGCAAAGATATTTATTTATATTTTGCATTCTCCTTCGATCAATACTCACCATTCTGTTACTTCTGATATATAGCTGGCCCTGACAGCGGCTCTAGGATTATAGACTTAGAAAGCTTTACCGACTCCTGGGAACCGGGTACCCGGCTCCCCACTGCCGAGTACCCGTTTACCATAGAGCTCATTCTTGTTTGCATAGCAACAAGTGCAATACATGCTTTTCGCATTAAGGATTTTAGTGTTTTTTAAAAGAATCTAAGTCTTTAATCAGTGATAGTTTGTGTGTTCTGAAAGGATAACTAAGGACTATGGAGAATACCGCCCAAGATAACCAGGTTGTATTGTTCTTTATATCCATAGTTAAAAGACTTAGGTCTCTAAATTTCGTTGTGTCGCATGTTCCAATTTCTAACCCCATAGAATCTGGGACGTGTGCTAGCAACGATATATGCCAGACGATCGCCTTCTTTAAACCCCAACAGGCGATCGGCAGATATGAAAATAGGTGTTTGCTACGGTATTTCTAACACGAATATCGGCTGACGTCGTTCTCCGTAGAATCCGAGCGGGTGACGTCACACCCGGTCGCTCGGATGTTTATGTGAAGAAAAATTTTTTCATTAATCGCGCATCTTGTTCTGGGTGCTGCGTACTAAAAATGGTACCGGAAACTTTAGAATGATCAAGTTTACGTGCAATCACGATCGGTTTGCAATGATCGGTGGTTTCAAAATTCTTGAGTAGATGCGTGGTCTGCGGTTTTACCGTGTGAGACAGCAGTTGTTATACATTTTGTTGTTTTCTTCACATATCGTGCTGCGTTCGTTAGGAGTATAATTTATATTGATTAGTAAATATACCCTGAATGCTATGCGATATGATTCCTGGAGCCGTTACACATCCTGTAGGATCTATTATGGGTGTGTTGTGCCCGCCGCGTTCTTGTCGTCATAATCAATGCGATCGTTGTTGTAACGTGGCGGGGTGGGGTGCGGGAGGTTACGGTTAATTTATGAGTCAAAATATTTGAAAATTAATTGTCTGCCTTCCATCCGTGTCTCGTTCCGCTTGTTTATTGTAGGTTTGTGCTTATTTTATAGGCCAAGCCAGCCCCGCCATCATGTGACGACTGCCATAAGTTTGTCCGTGTAATGTTCAAGGACCATGTCTGTTTTAGGTGTGCCCTGTGTAATATAGATCATAGGTGTAATGTTTGTGCAGTGTGGTCCGTCGAAACGATGGTTAAGTTCCTTGCCCAGAAGGACTTGGCTGGGTCTGACGCGGGGTCAGGCGGTCCGAGAGGAAATCGTGGAGCGCACGGTTCGGCCGGTGGGGGTGCTCCACGTCCCCAGCTGGAGGTGGCGGAGATGGCACCGCCGGCGTGGTTTGGTCCGGCTATGCAGGGTTTTCTGCATAGCGTTCTGCCCACGCTGGTGTCGTCCCTGCTACCAAAGGTTGGGGGGCAGTTTCTCCCCATGCCTGGTACGGATCCTGTCTTCGGACAGGATTCTGGACTGGTTACCGAGGGGGCCGTCTCGTACGGCCCCCTGGCGGGTCCGTCTGGCTTCGGCCAGACGGGTTCTGTCTCTCTGCGGCCACCTCCGGGTGGTCCAGTAGCGGTGGCCGGTCCGTCAGGTGTGGGAGCCGTCCGCCAGGACGGCTCCACGGTTTATTCGTCTAGTGACGGCTCTTCGGAGTCTGAAGACGATGAGGCCGAGGAGGAGAGGTTGCTGCGGCCCGTGAAGCCGCAGGTGGAGAATATGGAGGTTGATTCCGTCCTGGACGGAACCGGCCTCCATTTGTCTGGTTTGGCGCAAGCCAGGTCAGCGGCTCCGCCTGCGGCTGAGGCCAATCCGTTACCGTGCACCGGTTCCGCGCGGCTTGGTTTGTCACCAGCCGTCAGGGGAACCGGTGTGCCGGGCCAGGCGTGGTACTCACCTATCTCGCCTGGTCCGGCAGCCGGACATGGGGTGCCGTTGGCGCCCGTGGCCGGCTATGGTTCCGCGACGGTTACGGGTCCGTACGGTTTTCCGTGCGGACCTACCCCATGGACCGGAGTGTTTCATGGGGTGGCGGCGGAACCATGTGGTAGCGGAGTGCCTGGCGTGTCAGCCGTGGCTCCTGGCCGGGAGGCCATGGCTGGCAGACCCGTAAACATGTCAACGGGTGACGTGTTTGCGGGAGTATCTTCTTCGGAGTTAGACTGGTCTGATGCTCTGGCGTGGCTAGCCAGAGTTGACCCGTCTGTGGTTTCGGCCACGGCCGATGAAGATGCGCCCCGTCCGTCGGTTGCGTCGATTAGGACGGGGATTTTGCCCGCGGCCCGGATCCAGTCAGTGGGACTGGATCCACGGTTCATTGATTTGTTGGATGCTATTTATAGTAAACAACTAATGACCAAGGGTCAGCTCCCTGCGGCCTCCAGGGAGGTGCGGGCAAGGTGCCGTATTCCGCGGGGTGAATACGACAGGTATGGTGTAGTCCCGTCGGTCACGGAGGATGACCGATGGGTACTGGGCGTCCAGAGTGCCGGTTCGGGTGGTCCCGGTCCGGCACTAGTGGATAAGGCCCAGGTACACCAGGAAGAAGTCCTGGCCCTATGCGATGAGGGTGTGAGGGCAGCCATGAGCGCTGTCAATCACTCCTATCGTCTACTTCAGTCGGTGTGGGCTGAAGCAGGGGCAGGCCACCCTGTGCCACCTGTGGCGCTATCGTGCGTTAATGACGGCTTGGTGCTGTCAATGGACGCATTGGCAAGGGTGCAAGCGTGTGTGACGAAGTCCAGGAGGCAAATGGTCATTGACCATATGCGTCCGGCTACGGCAGTCGAGGAGCGTCTTCTTGGGACGCCCCTGACAGGGCCTAGCATCTTTGGTGGCCAAGCGCGGGCCATCTTAGAGGACACCGCCAGTATTGCGCAGAATCGGTTAGCGGTAAATCTACAGCTAGAGCTAGTGCGGCAAGCGCACGCACTAGGGGCTGTGGGTAAGCCGCTATCAGTACAGCCTTCAAAGAAACAGAAAAAGCATAAGGGCAAGGCAAAAGCCAGGCCTATTGCGACGTCTGTTTCGGCTGGGTTTTCGGAGCCGCCGGCGGCGAAGAAACCCAGGAAGGCTGTAGAGGCGCCTACCCTCCCCAATGTTGCTCCGGACCGCCCTAGAGGTGGTAAGGGCAAGGGGAAGGGTAAGGGTAAGGCCTCAAAGGGCGGACAGAAGGGGCCGAAGCGTACCTGAGGGTACGCAAGCTCCCTTCATATCCGCCTGGACCGCACCTGTGCGACAGGAACAGCGGTGCCAGTTATACCCGTCGTGCCTAGAACGAAATGGTTCTCACTCTCTCTCGTTAAGAAAGGGGGGGGGGCGGACTGCGAGCCGGACAACCCCGTTAGACGTCGAGGCGTCTATGGTGGGTGGAAGGCTCATGCGTTTCGTCGAGGCTTGGCGAGGTGTGACGTCAGACAGTCTGGTCCTGGGATGGTTATCCCAGGGTTACATGCCGGAGTGGTGGGACTTTCCGCCACAAAATCTGTCTTTGGCACCAGTCTGGACACCCGTACCAAGGGAGCCAGACAAGTTAGAAGCCGTTCAAAAGGAAGTGTCGGGTTTGCTTCTGAAGGGAGCAATAAAACCAGCAAACCGGAACACTCCAGGCTTCTATTCAAACATGTTCCTTGTCCCCAAGAGCACGGGGGGATGGAGACCCATACTCAATCTCAGGCCATTAAATTGGTTTATCCATACGCCTCGGTTCCAGATGGAAACACCGAGGTCGGTAATGGCGGGATTGAGGAAAGGAATGTGGTGTGTATCGATCGATCTGAAAGATGCATATTTCCACATTCCGATCAATCGGAGTTGGCACAGGTTTCTGAGATTTGCGTTTCAGAATCAAGTATGGGAGTTTACAGTTCTCCCGTTTGGCCTGTCGACAGCTCCGAGGGTTTTCACAAGAGTGGTCCTTGCGGTGACAGCGTTTCTCAGAAAAGAGAACGTGGCGCTACACACCTACATAGACGACTGGCTGCTCAAGGCAGACTCGGCAGCCAGGTTGAACGTGGATACTGCTCTGACTCTGAAGTTACTTTCAGATCTAGGCTGGATAGTCAACGAGGAGAAATCCGAGTTGACACCCACTCAACATTTCGTTTATTTGGGGATGCGATTCGACCTCGAGGAGGGCAGGGTTTACCCGTCAGAGCCCAGAGTGGTGTCTCTGTTAGCCATCCTCGGGAGTTTTCGAGTGGGAAACCACATTCAGGCGAGGCGGTTCCTTCAGATGCTGGGCATGATGGTCTCCATGGAGCAGGTTATCCCGTACGCTGCTCTAATGCGAAGACCTATCCAGTTGTATCTGATGTCTCTGTGGAAACAGAGAACAGAACCCCTGTCAAAACTGGTGCCAGTTTTGGAGCCGATAATATCGCATCTTCTATGGTGGAAACAGCGTCAGAATCTCCTAATAGGGGTTTCGCTGCACCTACCCCACCCCCAGCTGTCCGTTTACACGGATGCATCGCTGGAAGGGTGGGGTGCCTGCCTGGGAGAACACCAGGTCTCGGGCACATGGACTCTCCCGGAGAGTCAGCTGCATATCAATCTGTTGGAAATGATGGCAGTGGAACTGGCGTTGGAAGAGTTCCTTCCGATGATCAGGGGCAAGGTGATATTGATACGGTCGGACAATTCGACAGTAGTATCATATATAAATCGCCAAGGAGGGACCAGGTCGCCCACCCTGTGCATCAGGGTGTGGCACTTGATTCAATGGTGCAGGAATTACTCGGTTGTTTTGAAAGCAGCTCATATTCCTGGCCGATTGAACATTCTGGCGGATGCTTTGTCTCGCAGACAGAGAATCCTGCCAACAGAATGGTCCCTCAACCCTCCAGTTCTACGACGGATCTTCGAGCATTGGGGCAAACCCAACGTGGACTTGTTCGCCACAAAGGAAAATGCTCAAATCATGACATATGTCTCGCCGATTCCAGATCCAAATGCCGTCGATACAGACGCTCTGGCGATAAGCTGGAGAGGGATGCACGCTTACGCGTATCCGCCCACCATTCTTCTACCGAAGGTATTGGTGAAGGTCAGGGAGGAACCGTGTCTGGTCCTGCTAATAGCGCCGTATTGGCCGAGCAGGGCGTGGTTCACGGATCTTCTAGATCTGCTGGTGGAAAATCCTGTGCAGTTGCCCGAGATTCCGAACATAATCTCCCAGGCCAAGGGACGCTTCCTACACGAGCGTCCCGAAATGTTCAAATTGACTGCGTGGATGTTGTCAAACAACGTTCCACGTCGGAAGGCTTTTCTCGACAGGCTGCTGATTTCATCGCGGCTGCGAGAAGGAGGTCAACCTTCAAGTCATATAACAACAAGGTTAACAGATTTGCAGACTGGTGTGAAGAAAAGGGTATTGATACCTTTCAATCCACTATTCAGCAAATAGCAGACTTTCTCTGTGAGCTGTTCTTTACAGGACTAGCTCCCGTCACAATTGCTGGATACAAGTCAGCTTTGGCATCAGTTATCCCTTGTCTAGCCAACAGGGATAGTCCAGAGGTGGCCCAGTTAAACGTGATGTTGAAGGGAATGAGCAATCTCCGCCCGAGACAACCGGTAGTCATTCCAGCCTGGAGTCTATCTTTAGTGCTTAATGTACTGGCCAAGCACCCATTCGAACCGTTGCGTTCGGCTAGTCTAAAGCATTTGACTCTAAAGGCGGTCTTTCTATTGGCAGCTTCCTCAGCTAGAAGGCGCAGTGAGATCCATGCGCTTTCGGCAGAGAGGAACCGATTTATTGTTTCTGGAGAAGGTCTGCTTCTCCTTCGATCAATACTCACCATTCTGTTACTTCTGATATACAGCTGGCCCTGACAGCGGCTCTAGGATTATAGACTTAGAAAGCTTTACCGACTCCTGGGAACCGGGTACCCGGCTCCCCACTGCCGAGTACCCGTTTACCATAGAGCTCATTCTTGTTTGCATAGCAACAAGTGCAATACATGCTTTTCGCATTAGGGATTTTAGTGTTTTTTAAAAAGATTCTAAGTCTTTAATCGGTGATAGTTTGTGCGCTAAAGGAATAACTAAGGACTATGGAGAATACCGCCCAAGATAACCAGGTTGTATTGTTCTTTATATCCATAGTTAAAAGACTTAGGTCTCTAAATTTCGTTGTGTCGCATGTTCCAATTTCTAACCCCATAGAATCTGGGACGTGTGCTAGCAACGATATATGCCAGACGATCGCCTTCTTTAAACCCCAACAGGCGATCGGCAGATATGAAAATAGGTGTTTGCTACGGTATTTCTAACACGAATATCGGCTGACGTCGTTCTCCGTAGAATCCGAGCGGGTGACGTCACACCCGGTCGCTCGGATGTTTATGTGAAGAAAATTTTTTTTCATTTATTCGCGCATCTTGTTCTGGGTGCTGCGTACTAAAAAATGGTACCGGAAACTTTAGAATGATCAAGTTTTTCGTGTGATCACGATCGGTTTGCAATGATCGTTGGTTTCAAAATTCTTGAGTAGATGCGTGGTCTGCGGTTTTACCGTGTGAGACAGCAGTTGTTATACATTTTGTTGTTTTCTTCACATATCGTGCTGCGTTCGTTAGGAGTATAATTTATATTGATTGGTAAATATACCCTGAATGCTATGCGATATGATTCCTGGAGCCGTTACACATCCTGTAGGATCTATTATGGGTGTGTTGTGCCCGCCGCGTTCTTGTCGTCATAATCAATGCGATCGTTGTTGTAACGTGGCGGGGTGGGGTGCGGGAGGTTACGGTTAATTTATGAGTCAAAATATTTGAAAATTAATTGTCTGCCTTCCATCCGTGTCTCGTTCCGCTTGTTTATTGTAGGTTTGTGCTTATTTTATAGGCCAAGCCAGCCCCGCCATCATGTGACGACTGCCATAAGTTTGTCCGTGTTATGTTCAAGGACCATGTCTGTTTTAGGTGTGCCCTGTGTAATATAGATCATAGGTGTAATGTTTGTGCAGTGTGGTCCGTCGAAACGATGGTTAAGTTCCTTGCCCAGAAGGACTTGGCTGGGTCTGACGCGGGGTCAGGCGGTCCGAGAGGAAATCGTGGAGCGCCCGGTTCGGCCGGTGGGGGTGCTCCACGTCCCCAGCTGGAGGTGGCGGAGATGGCACCGCCGGCGTGGTTTGGTCCGGCTATGCAGGGTTTTCTGCATAGCGTTCTGCCCACGCTGGTGTCGTCCCTGCTACCAAAGGTTGGGGGGCAGTTTCTCCCCATGCCTGGTACGGATCCTGTCTTCGGACAGGATTCTGGACTGGTTACCGAGGGGGCCGTCTCGTACGGCCCCCTGGCGGGTCCGTCTGGCTTCGGCCAGACGGGTTCTGTCTCTCTGCGGCCACCTCCGGGTGGTCCAGTAGCGGTGGCCGGTCCGTCAGGTGTGGGAGCCGTCCGCCAGGACGGCTCCACGGTTTATTCGTCTAGTGACGGCTCTTCGGAGTCTGAAGACGATGAGGCCGAGGAGGAGAGGTTGCTGCGGCCCGTGAAGCCGCAGGTGGAGAATATGGAGGTTGATTCCGTCCTGGACGGAACCGGCCTCCATTTGTCTGGTTTGGCGCAAGCCAGGTCAGCGGCTCCGCCTGCGGCTGAGGCCAATCCGTTACCGTGCACCGGTTCCACGCGGCTTGGTTTGTCACCAGCCGTCAGGGGAACCGGTGTGCCGGGCCAGGCGTGGTACTCACCTATCTCGCCTGGTCTGGCAGCCGGACATGGGGTGCCGTTGGCGCCCGTGGCTGGCTATGGTTCCGCGACGGTTACGGGTCCGTACGGTTTTCCGTGCGGACCTACCCCATGGACCGGAGTGTTTCATGGGGTGGCGGCGGAACCATGTGGTAGCGGAGTGCCTGGCGTGTCAGCCGTGGCTCCTGGCCGGGAGGCCATGGCTGGCAGACCCGTAAGCATGTCAACGGGTGACGTGTTTGCGGGGGTATCTTCTTCGGAGATAGACTGGTCTGATGCTCTGGCGTGGCTAGCCAGAGTTGACCCGTCTGTGGTTTCGGCCACGGCCGATGAAGATGCGCCCCGTCCGTCGGTTGCGTCGATTAGGACGGGGATTTTGCCCGCGGCCCGGATCCAGTCAGTGGGACTGGATCCACGGTTCATTGATTTGTTGGATGCTATTTATAGTAAACAACTGATGACCAAGGGTCAGCTCCCTGCGGCCTCCAGGGAGGTGCGGGCAAGGTGCCGTATTCCGAGGGGTGAATACGACAGGTATGGTGTAGTCCCGTCGGTCACTGAGGATGACCGATGGGTACTGGGCGTCCAGAGTGCGGGGTCGGGTGGTCCCGGTCCGGCACTAGTGGATAAAGCCCAGGTACACCAGGAAGAAGTCCTGGCCCTATGCGATGAGGGTGTGAGGGCAGCCATGAGCGCTGTCAATCACTCCTATCGTCTACTTCAGTCGGTGTGGGCTGAAGCGGGGGCAGGCCACCCTGTGCCACCTGTGGCGCTATCGTGCGTTAATGACGGCTTGGTGCTGTCAATGGACGCATTGGCAAGGGTGCAAGCGCGTGTGACGAAGTCCAGGAGGCAAATGGTCATTGACCATATGCGTCCGGCTACGGCAGTCAGGGAGCGTCTTCTTGGGACGCCCCTGACAGGGCCTAGCATCTTTGGTGGCCAGGCGCGGGCCATCTTAGAGGACACCGCCAGCATTGCGCAGAATCGGTTAGCGGTGAATCTCCAGCTAGAGCTGGTGCGGCAAGCGCACGCACTAGGGGCTGTGGGCAAGCCGCTAACCGGACAGCCTTCGAAGAAACAGAAGAAGCATAAGGGCAAGGCGAAAGCCAGGCCTATTGCGACTTCTGTTTCGGCTGGGTTTTCTGAGCCGCCGCCGGCAAAGAAACCCAGGAAGGCTGTAGAGGCGCCTACCCTTCCCAATGTTGCTCCTGACCGCCCTAGAGGTGGTAAGGGCAAGGGGAAGGGTAAGGGTAAGGCCTCAAAGGGCGGACAGAAGGGGCCGAAGCGTACCTGAGGGTACGCAAGCTCCCTTCATATCCGCCTGGACCGCACCTGTGCGACAGGAACAGCGGTGCCAGTTATACCCGTCGTGCCTAGAACGAAATGGTTCTCACTCTCTCTCGTTAAGAAAGGGGGGGGGGCGGACTGCGAGCCGGACAACCCCGTTAGACGTCGAGGCGTCTATGGTGGGTGGAAGGCTCATGCGTTTCGTCGAGGCTTGGCGAGGTGTGACGTCAGACAGTCTGGTCCTGGGATGGTTATCCCAGGGTTACATGCCGGAGTGGTGGGACTTTCCGCCGCAAAATCTGTCTTTGGCACCAGTCTGGACACCCGTACCAAGGGAGCCAGACAAGTTAGAAGCCGTTCAAAAGGAAGTGTCGGGTTTGCTTCTGAAGGGAGCAATAAAACCAGCAAACCGGAACACTCCAGGCTTCTATTCAAACATGTTCCTTGTCCCCAAGAGCACGGGGGGATGGAGACCCATACTCAATCTCAGGCCATTAAATTGGTTTATCCATACGCCTCGGTTCCAGATGGAAACACCGAGGTCGGTAATGGCGGGATTGAGGAAAGGAATGTGGTGTGTATCGATCGATCTGAAAGATGCATATTTCCACATTCCGATCAATCGGAGTTGGCACAGGTTTCTGAGATTTGCGTTTCAGAATCAAGTATGGGAGTTTACAGTTCTCCCGTTTGGCCTGTCGACAGCTCCGAGGGTTTTCACAAGAGTGGTCCTTGCGGTGACAGCGTTTCTCAGAAAAGAGAACGTGGCGCTACACACCTACATAGACGACTGGCTGCTCAAGGCAGACTCGGCAGCCAGGTTGAACGTGGATACTGCTCTGACTCTGAAGTTACTTTCAGATCTAGGCTGGTTAGTCAACGAGGAGAAATCCGAGTTGACACCCACTCAACATTTCGTTTATTTGGGGATGCGATTCGACCTCGAGGAGGGCAGGGTTTACCCGTCAGAGCCCAGAGTGGTGTCTCTGTTAGCCATCCTCGGGAGTTTTCGAGTGGGAAACCACATTCAGGCGAGGCGGTTCCTTCAGATGCTGGGCATGATGGTCTCCATGGAGCAGGTTATCCCGTACGCTGCTCTAATGCGAAGACCTATCCAGTTGTATCTGATGTCTCTGTGGAAACAGAGAACAGAACCCCTGTCAAAACTGGTGCCAGTTTTGGAGCCGATAATATCGCATCTTCTATGGTGGAAACAGCGTCAGAATCTCCTAATAGGGGTTTCGCTGCACCTACCCCACCCCCAGCTGTCCGTTTACACGGATGCATCGCTGGAAGGGTGGGGTGCCTGCCTGGGAGAACACCAGGTCTCGGGCACATGGACTCTCCCGGAGAGTCAGCTGCATATCAATCTGTTGGAAATGATGGCAGTGGAACTGGCGTTGGAAGAATTCCTTCCGATGATCAGGGGCAAGGTGATATTGATACGGTCGGACAATTCGACAGTAGTATCATATATAAATCGCCAAGGAGGGACCAGGTCGCCCACCCTGTGCATCAGGGTGTGGCACTTGATTCAATGGTGCAGGAATTACTCGGTTGTTTTGAAAGCAGCTCATATTCCTGGCCGATTGAACATTCTGGCGGATGCTTTGTCTCGCAGACAGAGAATCCTGCCAACAGAATGGTCCCTCAACCCTCCAGTTCTACGACGGATCTTCGAGCATTGGGGCAAACCCAACGTGGACTTGTTCGCCACAAAGGAAAATGCTCAAATCATGACATATGTCTCGCCGATTCCAGATCCAAATGCCGTCGATACAGACGCTCTGGCGATAAGCTGGAGAGGGATGCACGCTTACGCGTATCCACCCACCATTCTTCTACCGAAGGTATTGGTGAAGGTCAGGGAGGAACCGTGTCTGGTCCTGCTAATAGCGCCGTATTGGCCGAGCAGGGCGTGGTTCACGGATCTTCTAGATCTGCTGGTGGAAAATCCTGTGCAGTTGCCCGAGATTCCGAACATAATCTCCCAGGCCAAGGGACGCTTCCTACACGAGCGTCCCGAAATGTTCAAATTGACTGCGTGGATGTTGTCAAACAACGTTCCACGTCGGAAGGCTTTTCTCGACAGGCTGCTGATTTCATCGCGGCTGCGAGAAGGAGGTCAACCTTCAAGTCATATAACAACAAGGTTAACAGATTTGCAGACTGGTGTGAAGAAAAGGGTATTGATACCTTTCAATCCACTATTCAGCAAATAGCAGACTTTCTCTGTGAGCTGTTCTTTACAGGACTAGCTCCCGTCACAATTGCTGGATACAAGTCAGCTTTGGCATCAGTTATCCCTTGTCTAGCCAACAGGGATAGTCCAGAGGTGGCCCAGTTAAACGTGATGTTGAAGGGAATGAGCAATCTCCGCCCGAGACAACCGGTAGTCATTCCAGCCTGGAGTCTATCTTTAGTGCTTAATGTACTGGCCAAGCACCCATTCGAACCGTTGCGTTCGGCTAGTCTAAAGCATTTGACTCTAAAGGCGGTCTTTCTATTGGCAGCTTCCTCAGCTAGAAGGCGCAGTGAGATCCATGCGCTTTCGGCAGAGAGGAACCGATTTATTGTTTCTGGAGAAGGTCTGCGTCTTCTGCCAAGAGCAGAATTTATGTCAAAGAACCAATCTTTGAGATATCCCGGCAAACCGATCATTATACCGAAGTTAACCAGGTTTGATCGTGATGCCAGTGTCTGGTGCCCGGTCCGTGCTTTGACTAAGTACAAGAAACGGACTGACTCGTTACGGTCGAACGATAGACATCTGTGGATCTGCCATAAAAAGCCTTATGGCGCCGCATCCATGGATACTATCTCTCGTTGGGTGGTCGAATGCATTCAAACTACTCATGAGATGGCGACTGGGCACCAGGTGCAGGGCGTAAGGGCACACGATGTTAGAGGAATAGCCGCCTCGACCGCCCTTTACAATGGTGTTCCGTTAGAGGACATCATGGCCGTTGCACAATGGCACTGTGAGTCCTCATTTACGGATTACTATATGAGGGATGTGTCAGACTCAGCCAATCCACTCGCTTTAGCTGTTTTGAAACGATAGTTAGTGACCACACTGCTTTTCCCCTTTTTTCACTTTGGTAAGAAAAGAACCTAAAGCAGGCATGGTCAAGCGAGAGGATGTCAACCAGATTGTGTCACTGATGGCCGAACCGGTGAATGGTTGTAGGCGGTACGTCTGAAGTCCTGTTATCATAAGGTAATTCAACAAGTGAGAGTTTTTTGTATTATGTATATGTATCATGTTCATTCATCTTATATATTCATGCTCATTCCAGGCTAATACAAGCGATATGCAGGGAGTAGTTAACCCTCTTGGCATATTGGTGTTTCAGGCGAGATACATGTTCGTTAGTTCTCTCCCTTTTCTTAGGAGGAAAAAGGGGGGGGGGCTGTGACGCGAATGTGATTCGGTTCCGTGAACTTGACGGTCCTTTTAGGTCTCCGTTAGTCAAGTTTGAAGTCTAAAATCTTTCTCCAAGGGGCAAAATTAGCATGTATGGCTTGCCCCTTCCCACCAGGTGACTGATCAAATCTGGTGTATATCAGAAGTAACAGAATGGTGAGTATTGATCGAAGGAGAATGCAGGAAATGTCAATTTCCCTTTCTCCGAGATCTAACAATACTCACCATTCTGTTACGGACCCAGCCTCCCAGCCCCACGGAGGCAAGCCATAGTTTTCTCTTGTTTGGTGGCTATGCAAACAATATGAGCTCTATGGTAAACGGGTACTCGGCAGTGGGGAGCCGGGTACCCGGTTCCCAGGAGTCGGTAAAGCTTTCTAAGTCTATAATCCTAGAGCCGCTGTCAGGGCCAGAACACACGTGTCATGCG
>JAVVLW010005089.1:0-10766 GCA_034401795.1 Chaetoderma sp. LZ-2023a
AAGACACAATTAAAGTCACCACCCATTACTAAGTTTTCAGTGATGTTATCTAGTGCTGTTTTAGACATCTCCTTAAAAAAATTACGACGTAGTTGATGAGATGTAGGTGCATATATACACAGCAACGTGATACGTGTTTGTTGTATATCTAGCGTGACTCTCACCCAGCGACCATTTGCACCTGATACTGAAGAGATAATATTTACATAGGCTGAACATCGAGGGAGTATAACAATTGCTACGCCTGCACTATTATCTTGAGATAACGAATAAAATATTCTGGATCCAGAAATCTTTTCTAAATTATCGTATAATTCTGACTTCTGAATTTTTGTTTCCTGTATCAAAGCAATGTCAATCTGCTCATTTTTAGGAGTCTCTAGTAAGTGACGTTGCTTTATGTCACTATTTAAGCCTCTACAATTGAGTGTGCAAATTAGCATAAAAGGTAATAAAATGCTGTGTAAAACCGCCATTATTAAGCTAACTAGATTTTGTTTTTTTCGACCCTCTCTTAGACCATTTACCTATTTTACTCACAAACGCTGCATTACTTAGCTCAACTTTTTCCAAATGCTTATATTTTAATATATCTGAATCATGACGCAGATGCCTATATTTAACACCCTTTGCTGTCACATATGGAACTAACACCTCTCCTGCCTCTGACCTGTACATGACCATTTCATCAGGTGATTTAGAACTCTGTGTTTGAATGGATATATCAGATTCAGCGACTGACATATTATCGTCTTCTATATCACTTTCCTCTATTTCTGATTCAGAACTCTCTCCATCTTTCTGTCGCTTTGTTCCACTCAATCGATCCGAGACACCAATTACTTTCTCTATATTATTTAAATCGTCTAGATTGAGTGTACTCAGTGGAAAATCAAAGTTAGTTTCAGTATCTTGCGACCTGAATTTTACTTGTCCTAAATTAAAACTCTCTTCCAGAGGGTATTTATCATCATCTTCAACTTGTGTGGAACTAGCCTCTCTCTCATCAAACTTGGATTGACTTGTTACTGGAGTAAGACTTAGCCCCTCATCTAGAACCTCTATTTCATCGCCTGCAACTACAGCAATTGGATTCTTAGTTTTTTCCCCATGCTTCTCATTAACATGGACTTTAGCTACAATCTCAGCAACTACTGGTTCGATGACATTTTCCTTAGCAACGTGCTTCCCATTAGTATGGATTTCAGCTACAATCTCAGAAGCTACCGGTTCTATGACATTCTCTTTAGAGACAACTTGCTCTGCACTTTTATCAGCACCCTTTTTGACATATTTGTTCTGCGGGCATCGCCACTTAAAATGATCAGATGATCCACAAACTAGACATTTGTTTTTGTTAGGGCAATCTGTTGCAAGATGTTCTGTGCTTAAGCAGATTCTACACTCCTTGATTTGCCCCCTGTACCATAATGGCAAGATAAATCGACCATCTATGGTGACCTTGCTTGGGAGAGGTTGTTCTACCTTTTCAAACCAAATTCTTCTGATGCCATTTTCTAAGGTTCGATCAAATGGATAGGTCTCGTGTTCTACTTTGTCCACTTTGCCATACTTGGTCAATTCAATGATAACCCGTTCATCTGGGATCTCTAATGGAACCTTCATCTTGACTAATAGACGATCAGAATCTATTTCCTCCACATTACACACCTCACCCTTCACGACAAGGACCTCGTCAAGCAACTTTTCCTTCACACTTTCATTAACTACGGTGACATTCCATACAGATTTGGAAACATTAACAAGACCTTGAAGGACCCGTGGCCCTGCCCCAACTACATCCTTCAACCCATGATACACCTCAATTGCCGAAACACCCCACGCCTTTGTCGTGATTTTAAGACTCAGGGTACGCTTATATGAGGTGGCCATGGTGTTTTATAAAAAGCAGTACCCCATACTACTACAATATATAATACAAATATATAACACCAAGACGTCGGGGAAAGAGCTAAACACTAAATAAATAGTGTCCCCTTTTGAAACCCTGACGTCTACCAACAAGTATACGAATAGAGAGTACAGTCGTATACTTGTTAGTTTGAACCACTTTCTAAGTGGTTCACTAACACCTAGCCGATTAAAGTATGCTAACAAATATATGATTAAATAGTCAAGTCATATATTTGTTAGTCTGTTCGAGTTGACCGGGGACAGCCAACTGACTATAAGGATTTATATAGTTAAAGAACTAGGCTTGTGCTTACAAATGACAAAGGAATTAAATCCACTCACTCAAGCGATCTTGCCAAATATAATGCGCTAGCCTACGAACTATAGAAATAGCAGACTGGCGCAGCGAGAAATGTATTGCATTGACCACAGTAAGAGGAGCCCTATTAAATGGCGGAAACCGCCAGCTAAGAGGAATGCCTTGAGAAAATGGAGACACAAAATGCGCTCCAACCAAGACAAGAATTTACAAATTAAATGTAAAGTTTGAAAGGAAATACTAATACGAAATATATGTATAAAATTTATCTACAAAATCGCGCTAGAAACTAGCAAATTCGGGCAGCAATTGCAGAGCTAAATAACCGCGTGCGTTCACTTCGACTACTACTACTACTACTACTACAGCTGCTGCTACTACTACTACTACTACTGCTGCTGCTACTACTGCTACTGCTACTGTTACTGCTACTACTACTACTACTACTACTACTACTACTACTACTACTACTACTACTACCACTACTACTACTACTACTACTACTACTACTACTACTACTACTGCTGCTGCTACTACTGCTACTGCTACTGCTGCTGCTGCTGCTACTGCTACTACTACTACCACTACTACTACTACTACTACTACTACTACTACTACTACTACTACTACTACTACTACTACTACTACTACTACTACAGCTGCTGCTACTACTACTACTACTACTGCTGCTACTACTGCTACTGCTGCTACTACTACTGCTACTACTACCACTACTACTACTACTACTACTGCTACTACTGCTACTGCTGCTACTACTACTGCTACTACTACTACTACTACTACTACTACTACTACTACTGCTGCTGCTGCTGCTACTACTACTACTGCTGCTGCTGCTACTACTGCTACTGCTACTGTTACTGATACTGCTACTACTACTACTACTACTACTACCACTACTACTACTACTACTACTACTACTACTACTACTACTACTACTACTACTACCACTACTACTACTACTACTACTACTACTACTACTACTACTACTGCTGCTGCTACTACTGCTACTGCTACTGTTACTGCTACTACTACTACTACTACTACTACTACTACTACTACTACTACTACTACTACTGCTGCTACTACTGCTACTACTACTACTACTACTACTACTACTACTACTACTACCACTACTACTACTACTACTATTTTTTTTTTTTTGAAAAACCGACGCTGACGCAGTCGGACAAACTTCACGGAGGAACTCCTTTAAAAAGGCTTGCAAACCCCCAGAAAAAAACCTGGTGAACTAGTAATCTTGATTAATATTACACCAAAACAATGATAAATAATGAGCATTAATACAATCTATAAATACATATGGCTTAAAAAGTATAGATACAAAACAATATGCTGATAAAAGCTCCGATAGCAAAACAAAACTTAACAAAGGCATTACTATTCAACCCAGGTGTAGTAGTAGACCCGTGTGGCGAGTGCAACTATCCAACAAATGAAAAGTGCCTCGTCAATCTATGACAAATAAGTCAATCATTGACGCCAGTGGGCTGATTCTCTAAAGATCAGCGGGCATAGTAGCATTTGGCTAGTATAATACATATAGTCGGCAGAAAAATTCCAGGAAAATTGATGGCCCTCTTGTTTACATTTTCAATTTACTTTATTATAAGGTTTTGTAAATTACCATTCAATCCATGTGTGGTAGTAGACCCGTGTGGCGAGTGCAACTATTCAACAAATGAAAAGTGACTCGTCAATCAATGACAAATAAGTCAATCATTGACGCCAGTGGGCTGAGTCTTAAAGATCAGCGGGCGTAGTAGCATTCAGGTAGCATAACATATATAGTCAGCAGGAAAATTACAGAAAAATAGATGGAAATAGATGGCGCTCTTGTTTCCATTTTTGATTTACTTTGTTGTAAGGTTTTGTAAATTACCCTGGAACAAATAACCCTATAAAACTCTGTGCAAATTCCTAAAATTACCTGGGGCAATTTTATAATTCAATGCCAAATTACTTTATCGATTGATTATTAAATTACCCCAGTCTGTTTATTTCTTAACATGAATTATTAAACATAACAATATCAAAGTGCAGACTAAAATGAATTACATGACACAGATTAATTAAAAGACACAGATAAATCAGCTGTAGTAATTAAATGATTTAAGCTAGTGCAGGCTCATTTATTTTTACAGCTCCCAACTCTATTGAAACTATGTTTGTTTTGCACCATATGTCCTTGAATACTTTTTCTTTACCATGCTGCTTTAATCTAAAATATTCGCAAGGAATATGATTCAGCAGCAATGAACGAAATATTGCCTTTATTGCTCTATTGTGATTGCCGATAGATGGATTTTTCGTCTGTGCACACCGATGTTTCCAAATGGCCCAAACACCTATGGTTAGTATTGTTATTAAAATAGTCCTTTCAGACTTTATGATATTTACACCGCTTGATCCAAATTCTCTAAATAAGACTACATGCATGTCTAGAACAATGGGCTTCGCTCCAAATTTTGCCAAGATTTGGCTGATATAGTCCCAAAATTGTGACGATATTGGACATTCCACAAATAAATGCTCGATTGTTTCCTCGTCTGTTTGACATAAGTAACACCTATCAGAAGTCGTAATATTGCACTTGTATGTCAAGTGTCCCACCCATAGACGTCGATGTAGTAATCGCCACAATAAATCACGAGCCATATTTGGTATGGATGGAGAATGTAAGATTTTCCATACATTTTTCCAACTGGATGGTTTATAGCTCGAGTCATCCCATCTCCTAATTGCTATGGGAGGTGTTACTTGTTTTCGTCTCATAATATGGTACCATTCCTTGGATCTCATCTTGTATTTTAACATCTCATCATCAAGAACTAATGCGGGTTGTGGAGTCAAACTATTATTATTTACATTTGGCAGACGAAACCATTCAATTGGTACAGCATGTTTTATTTTATTTAGCAACCGCTGGACATCTATATGCCTCATATGTGTTTTTCTAGCTACGTCTTGCATTGAAATCCATCTACGTGTTTGAGGGTGTATCATATCCGATAAATGTTGAATGCCATATTTTGCAAAGGACGGTAGATAAAGTACTGCATTGTTATAACATATATTACTATTGCCCCACAATTGCTGTTCTAGTACTTCCTTCCAGCACGTAGGTGGAGGCATGTATCTGTCAAATATTTCTAACCCCTTAACTTGATCTTTAAACACATCTGGTATCATTTGGCTATTCGGAGGTGGCTTCTTTGAGGTAAACACATGCTCCGCCAGAAATGGTTCTACAATTCTCTCCATGAGAGCTCGTGAAACACATGCCCACGTCTCATCTGATGTAATAAGATCATCCAAAAATTTAACCTTAAAGAAACACATTTCACTTTAATATCAATTAAATCAAGTGATCGGTGAAGTGTTTTCTTGCGTTTGCGTATTTCCTGTGCTTTTCTAATAGCATACTTTCGGGAAACATACTTTAAATCCAGTTTAACATCCTCCCACCATTTACCTATTTTACTCACAAACGCTGCATTACTTAGCTCAACTTTTTCCAAATGCTTATATTTTAATATATCTGAATCATGACGCAGATGCCTATATTTAACACCATTTGCCGTCACATATGGAACTAACACCTCTCCTGCCTCTGACCTGTACCCCATACTACTACAATATATAATACAAATATATAACACCAAGACGTCGGGGAAAGAGCTAAACACTAAATAAATAGTGTCCCCTTTTGAAACCCTGACGTCTACCAACAAGTATACGAATAGAGAGTACAGTCGTATACTTGTTAGTTTGAACCACTTTCTAAGTGGTTCACTAACACCTAGCCGATTAAAGTATGCTAACAAATATATGATTAAATAGTCAAGTCATATATTTGTTAGTCTGTTCGAGTTGACCGGGGACAGCCAACTGACTATAAGGATTTATATAGTTAAAGAACTAGGCTTGTGCTTACAAATGACAAAGGAATTAAATCCACTCACTCAAGCGATCTTGCCAAATATAATGCGCTAGCCTACGAACTATAGAAATAGCAGACTGGCGCAGCGAGAAATGTATTGCATTGACCACAGTAAGAGGAGCCCTATTAAATGGCGGAAACCGCCAGCTAAGAGGAATGCCTTGAGAAAATGGAGACACAAAATGCGCTCCAACCAAGACAAGAATTTACAAATTAAATATAAAGTTTGAAAGGAAAATACTAATACGAAATATATGTATAAAATTTATCTACAAAATCGCGCTAGAAACTAGCAAATTCGGGCAGCAATTGCAGAGCTAAATAAACGCGTGCGTTCACTTCGACTACTACTACTACTACTACTACTACTACTACTACTACTGCTGCTGCTACTACTGCTACTGCTACTGTTACTGCTACTACTACTACTACTACTACTACTACTACTACTACTGCTACTACTACTACTACTACTACTACTACTACTACTACTACTACTACTACCACCACTACTACTCCTTTTTTTCTTTGTTTTGGTAACACGATCAATGGATCGTGTGGAAATCCATAATACCAAAAAATAAACTGACTGAAGGACCATAAACATAGAATAAATCAACGAGAACAAACGATTATATCAGTCATGTGTATAAATAAACAATAAATATACGGTGGTCAAACGATTAATTTAAAAATTCAAAACAGCTAAATATGTCCCTTTAAAAATTCCAAGTAACTAGCTCAACAACATTCCATTACATTTATAAAAGCTCACGCGAGCATAGGCTGTGAAACAACCACAGTGCTCGGACGTATTTAACACACACAGTCAATCGGGAACAAATTAATCAATAATCAACGCCCCCCAGGATAATCCATAAAAAAAGTAAACGCTAAGATATTACACCGAGCTCAGTGAAGTGACAATGTAACCTACATAGCTGAAGAGGGTTGAAACTTAACAAACGATTTCAAACAATACAATTTAGCTTGAAAAAGAGATTCCATAATTATCACGGGACAAACACAATTATATGTATACATGCTAAGTATTTCCAATCTATTATTAGGAAGCAGTACATTGAATGTTAAATTTATTTTAGTCGAAAGCAATTAACTTTTGGATTCAGATTCTAAAATTACCCCGGAACAAACATTATTAATAAAAAATGTTGGATTGTTTATTAACATTGCCAAAAACAAAGTGGGTTAACCTGTTCAAACGACTACCTAAATTTAGGGACATGGTTTAACCCTTTCAGAGCAAACACTCGCAATTTTCATCTCAATCTGATTAGCAGAGTTGTAGAGTGCATGCACGTGTTGGAGCTGTTGCTGCGTGAAGTAAATGCTGCTGTTTCACATAGTAACAGTCAGCGCACATGCATGCACACGCAGGCGCACTCTAAAACCACTAATGTTGCATGTGCTTTAAAATAATAATGAAAAATATATAGTTACCTTTTAAATATAGAAAACATCAAAACAAAGTAGTTTGAAACAAAATCACAGCTCCAAGCGCACAAATACATGTATATTATTTAATAAATGACTCCAGAGGCCAATTACGGTGGATAATAAAAAATCAAATTTGTCGAAACAATGGAAATCAAATCACCAGAGCACCAAATAACTTCAAAAGAATGAAGTCTATTTTTAGTCACTGCATCATGAAATTCACATTTAAGGCAATACGAGAACAAGGCACGAAAAGCGCACTTCAATTTTTCAAAACTGCTGGAGTTAACCCCTGTATATGAGTCACTAACTATCGTACAACGATGCTTCCAAATTGCCCAGACCGCCACACTCAAACAAAATAACAAGATCTTCTTTGCATTATTAGTCAGATTATAAGCGTCTAATTCATGAAATAGAATTGCATCTTGGATTATGTTGATATCAACTGTAACAATTTTCCTAAATATCTGTTCAATGTACATCCAAAATTGGGAGACGGGCAAACACTCTGTAAACAAATGGATAATGGTTTCCTCAGTGTCTGTACAAAATAGACAGTCGTCATTATTTGCTATACTAACTTTCTTGAGGAGGGGACCCACCCATAGTTTTCTATGAATCAATCGCCAGACAACATCCCTTGCTCGATTAGGTATGTGTGGTGAATGGATATTTTTCCAAACCACATCCCAACTCTGGGGAGAATATTCAGTCCTTTCCCATGCCGTGACGGCCTTTGGAATAGTAATAATCTGCAGCATTAAAATATTATACCACCCCTTATTCCTTAACGTATATGAAAAACGTCCATCAGTACTTTCCAGGATTAACTTGGAGCAAGCATCATTCACAGACCCATTAGGGAGAAGAAACCATTCCATTGGAATTGCTTCCTGTAACCGTTTTAGAAGGCGCTGCACGTCAATTGGGCGTAAAGATGTTACTCATGATATGTCATATAGTGATTTCCATTTTCGAGTTTTCACATCCACAATATCACACAAATTTTGAATACCATGCTTAGCAAAAGAAGTGTAATATAAAACTCTGCCTTCATATAGAATATGATCATTCCCCCATAGGTACTGGCTGGAGGCATGCTCCCAGCAAAGAGGTGAATCTTCTTTGCGAACAAACTTAGCTAAAGCAGCTTTAATGTCCAAAATATCGATGGAATCCGTGTGTAACTCGGTGGAGGTTTAAAAGACCAGAAAAAGGATTTAGCTGAAAATGGCTCAATACACCTTTCTATAAGGCATCTAGACACATTTGCCCACTGACTATCTGAATGAAGTAAATCATCTAATAATTTCAGCCTTAATGAGACGCATTTAATTCTTAGGTCTGGAATGGAAAGCCCACCATCAAGCTTATTATTAGTACAGACACGTTGTGAGACAAGGTGTGTTTTACCATCCCACAAATAATCAAATATCATCTTGGTAATTTCCTTTTCAACATGTTTGGGCATATTAACAACTGCAGCAATATACCAAAGTTGTGACAATATCAAATTATTGATCACTATTGCCCGGCCAAAAATAGTCAGACGTCGATGTTTCCATTGAATAATTTTCTTGCTCATTTTAGAAAGCAAGTTTGTCCAATTAATGGAATCATGGTGTGTTCGACTGAAATGAATGCCTAAGATCTGTATTATGTCAGTGGACCAATTGATGTCTAATGGCTGATCATTTCGATCTTTCCATGAACCCAAAAACAAACCTACTGATTTTTCTTTATTAATTTTGAGCCCTGACGCTTTTTGGAAATTCTCCAAAGTAAGATGTAAACGATTAAAATCACTATTTTGGCCAACAAAAATAGTCGTATCATCGGAATATTGTGATAATTTCACTGGTTCAATAAGACCACGAATACACAGTCCATGATAATGTATATCTTCTCTTATTGTCGCTCCCAAGGTTTCCATACAAATTACAAATAAAAGTGCTGACAGTGGGCAACCTTGTCGAACCCCTCGTTCTAAGACAACTGGCTGGCTTATAAAATTGTTCACAAGGTATCTACTAGTAATGCCATTGTACAATATTCGGATCCATTTAATAAAATTGGGCCCAAAGCCGAATCGATTTAATGACATCAACAAAAACTTCCACTCTAAACGATCGAAAGCCTTTTCATTATCTAATGCCACAATGGCACCCGGAATGTTATCCTTTTCAACTAACTGAATCAGATCTCTAATAAGCACAGTGTTGGTTAATATTGATCTACCAGGTATTGAACATGTCTGAGCAGGATTAATAACGTCGCCCAGCACCTGACCTAGTTTTAGTGAAAGAGCTCTAGAAATAATCTTGTAATCAACTCCAAGGAGAGAAATTGGCCTATAATTCCGTATATCACTCCGGTCACCCTTTTTAAATAGCAGACGTACATGTGCTTGAGACACTGTCAAAGGAAGTTTTCCCTGATGGAAAATTCCTTTAACAATCTCACAGAATTTCGGACCAATGAGATGCCAGAAAGTAACGTAGAACTCAACAGGCCGGCCATCTCCCCCTGGCGATTTTCCATTCTTCATTGTTTTAAGCGATTTAGTCAGGTCTTCTAAGGTTAAATATTCATCACAAATATCAGCCAACGGAGGAGTCAATGTTTCCTTAATATTAGCAAGTAATTCAGCTGCCAACTCTTCATCAATTTCTTCAGACTTATATAAATTTTCATAAAATGTCTGAACAGTTTCTAGTAGATCTTTATTTGAATTAACAATTTGCCCATTTATTTCAAGGCGCCTAATTATCTTTTCCACACCTCTAGACTTTTCTAGGCCACACAAATATGTTGTTGGCTTTTGACCTTCAGAATAAAATTGGGCTCTTGATCTTACTTTTGCGCCTTCTGCTCTGTACATTTCTATTTGTGATAATTTTAACCTGGTCTCCTCCAAAACCTCAGTCAAGTGAATATCGCCGCTTGAAACTTTGCGAAAAATTAAGGTTTGCAGACGAATCAACATTCTCTCCTCTTTGCACATTTTTCTTGCCTTTTGAATAGAATATCGCCTTGATATATTAGCAAACCCTAGTTTAACATCTTCCCACCAAAAATCAAGCTTAC
>JAVVLW010005093.1:0-13490 GCA_034401795.1 Chaetoderma sp. LZ-2023a
GATAGGCCTTCGCATTAGAGCAGCGTACGGGATAACCTGCTCCATGGAGACCATCATGCCCAGCATCTGAAGGAACCGCCTCGCCTGAATGTGGTTTCCCACTCGAAAACTCTTGAGGATGGCTAACAGAGACACCACTCTGGGCTCTGATGGGTAAACCCTGCCCTCCTCGAGGTCGAATCGCATCCCCAAATAAACGAAATGTTGAGTGGGCGTCAACTCGGATTTCTCCTCGTTGACTATCCAGCCTAGATCTGAAAGTAACTTCAGAGTCAGAGCAGTATCCATGTTCAACCTGGCTGCCGAGTCTGCCTTGAGCAGCCAGTCGTCTATGTAGGTGTGTAACGCCACGTTCTCTTTTCTGAGAAACGCTGTCACCGCAAGGACCACTCTTGTGAAAACCCTCGGAGCTGTCGACAGGCCAAACGGGAGAACTGTAAACTCCCATACTTGATTCTGAAATGCAAATCTCAGAAACCTGTGCCAACTCCGATTCATAGGAATGTGGAAATATGCATCTTTCAGATCGATCGATACACACCACATTCCTTTCCTCAATCCCGCCATTACCGACCTCGGCGTTTCCATCTGGAACCGAGGCGTATGGATAAACCAATTTAATGGCCTGAGATTGAGTATGGGTCTCCATCCCCCTGTGCTCTTGGGACAAGGAACATGTTTGAATAGAAGCCTGGAGTGTTCCGGTTTGCTGGTTTTATTGCTCCCATCAGAAACAAACCCGACACTTCCTTTTGAACGGCTTCTAATTTGTCTGGCTCCTTTGGTACGGGTGTCCAGACAGGTGCCAAAGACAGATTTTGTGGTGGAAAGTCCCACCACTCCGGCATGTAACCCTGGATAACCATCCCAGGACCAGACTGTCTGACGTCACACCTCGCCAGGCCTCGACGAAACGCATGAGCCTTCCACCCACCATAGACGCCTCGACGTCTAACGGGGTTTTCCGGCTCGCAGTCCGCCCCCCCCCCCCTCTTTCTTAACGAGAGAGAGAGAGAGAGAACCATTTCGTTCTAGGCACGACGGGTATAACTGGCACCGCTGTTCCTGTCACACAGGCGCGGTCCAGGCGGATATGAAGGGAGCTTTCGTACCCTCAGGTACGCTTCGGCCCCTTCTGTCCGCCCTTTGAGGCCTTACCCTTACCCTTGCCCTTCCCGCCTCTAGGGCGGTCAGCAGCAACATTGGGGAGGGTAGGCGCCTCTACAACCTTCCTGGGCTTCTTCGCCGGCGGCGGCTCCGAAAACCCAGCTGAAGCAGAAGTCGCAACAGGCCTGGCTTTCGCCTTGCCCTTATGCTTCTTCTGCTTCTTTGAAGGCTGTCCGTTAGCGGTTTCCCCCACAGCCCCTAGTGCGTGCGCTTGCCGCACTAGCTCTAGCTGTAGGTTTACCGCTAACCGATTCTGCGCGATACTGGCGGTATCCTCTAAGATGGCCCGCGCTTGGCCACTGAAGATGCTAGGCCCTGTCAGGGCGTCCCAAGAAGACGCTCCCTGACTGCCGTAGCCGGACGCATATGGTCAATGACCATTTGCCTCCTGGATTTCGTCACTCGCGCTTGCAACCAGGCCGTCATTGACATATGAAAGCACCACAGGTGGCACAGGGTGGCCTGTCCCCGCTTCAGCCCACACCGACTGAAGGAGACGATAAGAATGGTTGACAGCGCTCATCGCTGCCTCACACCCTCATCGCATAGGGACAGGACTTCTTCCTGGTGTACCTGAGACTTGTCCACTAGTGCCGGACCGGGGCCACCCGCCACGGCACTCTGGACGCCCAGTACCCATCGGTCATTCTCCATGACCGACGGGACTACACCATACCTGTCGTATTCCCCCCGGAATACGACATCTTGCCCGCACCTCCCTGGAGGCCGCAGGGAGCTGACCCTTGGTCATCAGTTGTTTGCTATAAATAGCATCCAACAAATCTATGAACCGTGGATCCAGTCCCACTGACTGGATCCGGGCCGCGGGCAAAATCCCCGTCCTAATCGACGCAACCGACGGACGGGGCGCATCTTCATCGGCCGTGGCTGAAACCCACAGACGGGTCAACCCTGGCTAGCCACGCCAGAGCATCTGACCAATCTACCTCCGACGAAGACACCCCCGCAAACACGTCACCGTTGACGTGCTCACGGGTCTGCCAGCCACGGCCTCCCGGCAAGGAGCCACGGCTGACACGCCTGGCACTCCGCTACCACACGGTTCCGCCACCACCCCATGAAACACTCCGGTCCATGGGGTAGGTCCGCACGGAAAACCGTACGGACCCGTAGCAGTCGCGGAACCATAGCCGGACACGGGCGCCAACGGCACCCCACGTCCGACTGCCGGACCAGGCGAGATAGGTGAGTACCACGCCTGTCCCGGCACACCCGTTCCCGTGACGGCTGGTGCCAAACCAAGCCGCACGGAACCGGTGCACAGTAACGGATTGGCCTCAGCCACAGGCGGAGCCGCTGACCTGCCTTGCGCCAAACCAGACAAATGGAGGCCGGTTCCGTCCAGGATGGAATCAACCTCCATATTCTCCACCTGCGGCTTCACGGGCCGCAGCAACCTCTCCTCCTCGTCTTCAGACTCCGAAGAGTCGTCACTAGACGAGTCAACCGTGGAGCCGTCCTGGGGGACGGCTCCCACACCTGACGGACCGGCCACCGCTACTGGACCACCTGGAGGTGGCCGCAGAGAAACAGAACCCGTCTGGCCGAAGCCAGACGGGACTGCCAGGGGGCCATACGAGACGGCCCCCTCGGTAACCAGTCCAGAATCCTGTCCGAGGACAGGATCCGTACCAGGCATGGGGAGAAACTGCCCCCCAACCTTTGGTAGCAGGACGACACCAGCGTGGGCAGAACACTATGCAGAAAACCCTGCATAGCCGGACCAAACCACGCCGGCGGTGCCATCTCCGCCACCTCCAGCTGGGGACGTGGAGCACCCCAACCGGCCGAACCGGGCGCTCCACGATTTCCTCTCGGACCGCCTGACCCCCGCGTCAGACCCAGCCAAGTCCTTCTGGGCAAGGAACTTAACCATCATCTCAACGGACCACACTGCACAAAACATTACACCTATGATCAATATTACACAGGGAACACCTAAAACAGGCATGGTCCTTGAACACGACACGGACAAACTTATGGCATTCGTCACATGATGGCAGGGCTGGCTTGGCCTATACATAAGCACAAACCTAAAATAAACAAGCGGAACGAATCCCGGATGGAAGGCAGACAATTAATTTTCAAATAATTTGACTCATAAATTAACTGTAACCCTCCCGCACCCCACCCCGCCACGTTACAACAACGATCGCATCGCGGGCATTAAACACACCCATAATAGATCCTCCAGGATGTGTAACGGCTCCAGGAATCATATCGCATAGCATTCGGGGTATATTTACTATCAATATAAATTATACTCCTAACGAAAGCAGCACGATATGTGAAGAAAACAACAAAATGTATAACAAACTGCTGTATCACACGGTAAAACCGCAGACCACGCATTTACTCAAGAATTTTGAAACCACCGATCATTGCAAACCGATCGTGATCGCACGTAAACTTGATCATTCTAAAGTTTCCGGTACCATTTTTAGTACGCAGCACCCAGAACAAGATGCGCGAATTAATGAAAAATTTTCTTCACATAAACATCCGAGCGACCGGGTGTGACGTCACCCACTCGGATCCTACGGAGAACGACGTCAGCTGATATTCGTGTTAGAAATACTGTAGCATAACACCTATTTTCATATCTGCCGATCGCCTGTTGCGTGTTAAAGAAGGCGATCGTCTGGCATATATCGTTGTTAGCACACGTCCCAGATTCTATGGGGTCAGAAATTGGAACATGCGACACAACGAAATTTAGAGACCTAAGTCTTTTAACTACGGATAATAAAGAACGATACAACCTGGTTATCTTCGGCGGTATTCTCCATAGTATCCTTAGTTAATCCTTTCACGAACACACAAACTATCACAGATTAAAGACTTAGATTTTCTTTCACAAAAAACCACTAAAATCCTCAATGCAGAAAGCATGTATTGCTCTTGTTGCTATGCAAACAAGAATGAGCTCTATGGTAAACGGGTACTCGGCAGTTGGGAGCCGAGTACCCGGTTCCCAGGAGTTGGTAAAGCTTTCTAAGTCTATAATCCTAGAGCCGCTGTCAGGGCCAGCTGTATATCAGAAGTAACAGAATGGTGAGTATTGATCGAAGGAGAAATATACAACCTGGTTATCATCTGCAGCATCCATGGTAATCCAATATATCCTTAGAGAGCGCACAAAGTTATCACAATTTACACAGAAAACAGACTTAATATAATCTCAAGACTTCCAACTGCAAAAAAACATGTGTCTCTTGTTGCTATGCAAACAAGAATGAGCTTCATGGCAAATGGGTACTCGGCAGTTGGGAGCCGAGTACCCGGTTCCAGGAGTCGGTAAAGCTTACTAAGTCTATAGTCCTAGGGCCCAGCTATCCAGGCTAGCTGTATCAGAAGTAATAGAATGGTGAGTATTGATCGGAGAATGTTTTTGCACTCCCGGCATAGTTTGGTGCGGTCTTCATATTGGCCACTTTGGGAGATGTGCAGCCGTAACGCTTTCTGCTCTGCTGACAGTTTTTCTACTACAGGGGTGTCAGTATAGCTAGTTTAGTTGTTCTTAAGAACACCTATGGTGAAGGTTGCTGACAATTCCATAGATTTCAGTATTTTGGTTAGGGCTTCGTTTGGATTGGAGCTGATATCGATGTTAGCTATCTGTTCCCTGAGGGCCTTTTTATGACATTTGAGTGTCAGTGTTACTGATGAGCTTGGGTATGTAATATGTGACTACCCTCTTGCCTGGTATGGCGTTTATATATTGAATAGAGATCGTTCATCTGAAGGCATGTAATGACTGGCTTATGGTCAAAATTGAGGTCTGTGCCTCCATAGGAATAAGCATTCCAAAGTAGAGGGTTTGATTCTGTCTTGCATAGTATGAAGTCTATTTGGCTGAAGACAGCTGTTGGAGCCTTAGAACCTTTTGGGGCTTTGCGATCAGCAATGTGTCTGGTCCATGTTGTCCGGTGACAGCATGGGTGTTTGAAAGCTGTATTTGTGGCAAATAGGCCATTGGAGATGAGGAATGCCACCAGTGCATCTCCATTGTTGTTGCGTGTGCCCTCTCCATATGATCCCATGCATAAGACAAGTCATGAACTTTTGTCCGCAATTCCGAGTTTACCCAGCTTGGAGTTGAAATCTCCATAAACGAACAGTTGCCATCTAGCTGGGATTGTAATGGTGGAGCTCAGTTCCTGCATAGAAGGAATCTAATGTTGCTGGATTCTTTTTGGCTTTTAGGCTAGACATCATCAGAGTTGCCTCTGAATGCAGATGTCAGCCCGCAATCCTTGAGGTACTTACAGAAAAGACCTCCTTTCAAGGACCTTAACACAGGCAAAAAAGTATTATCACCTTCAAAGCGACAAACTTGAATTTTTGGCATTGAACTGGGCAATTTTCAAATGATTCTGTGATTATCTGTATTAGTCTGGTCCTTTCAGTGTCAATAATGCTAACAATACTTTGATATACAAATAGACTTCTCCAAATTTTAATTTTAAGATACAGCATAAATCTGGTTAACGGAACACAGATCCCAATGCTCTATTACATATGCCCCTCAACATGGACTTTTATATAGCTGACTGCACAGAATTAGTGACGACAAAGGTGATGCTCTAGTAGCAAAAAACCAACTGGATCGTGTCAATCTGAGGTGTTATTAGTGGGCGCCGACCTAGATCCAACAGATGTCAATGACTATCTTGACTTGATGACATACAGAAATTTCAAATGGCAGACCATGAGACCAGCTGTGTCATTCAATGAATAAAGAGTAAACAGAAACCCATGGGAAACAGGATAATTTTTTGTTGATGAGTGACTGGTGAAGTTGAAGCGTGATGATAGAGGATTGCTGCAGAGACAAACATAGTTCCCCGGGGACAAGGTTCGGCTACATTTGATACTTCCTAAGTTCAAGAAAATGTATAATGACGTGGGAATCTTGGTGTTAACTGGTGACTTAGATAAAGCAGTATGTGTCTAGCATATGTGAACATTTGAAAGACAGGAAATCTTGCATGATGCACAACTAAAATCGATACTAACATTAGCCCCATTTAACCTTGTGTCAATAGATTATTTGCATCTAGAGAAACCCAAGACATTTTGCTTCTAGCGGACTAAATCTGTTCCAAAGTTTGCAGCCCCGAATGTTGTCCCCCCCTCCAGGCACACACCTTCCCATCCTGAAGCCAATGGACAAGTTGATAGATTCAACCAGACATTGCTGAGAATGTTGAGAACGCTACTCAAAGACCACAAGTCAGATTGGAAGGCTCATACCAATAAGTTGGTCCATGCATATAACTGCATACATGGTAGGTTATTTACCGTTATCTACTTTTTGGAAGCCATCCATGGTTACATATAGATTTAGTGCTTGTTTTGAATGAGGAGCACAACGAGACAACTCACCAAGTGTGTATTAAGAAATGGTCCCAGTCTATGCATGAAGCATATGAACTAGCATCTACACATGCCACGAAGGTATCTGATAAGTCACAGAAGTATTATGGTGGCAAGCGACCAAATAGCTGTATGTTGGAACAAGATGACATGGTGTTAGTTCAGAACTTGAATGAGTGTGGTGGACTGAGTAAGCTCGGATCATTCTGGGAGGATAAGATTCATGTTGTAATTATGAGGCTTTGTGAACAACTCCCAAATTTATGAAGTTAAACCCGGAGGATGGGAAAGGACAAACTCAAGCATTAAACAGAAAAATGCTGTGACCTTGTCTACCAGTTGAGTGCCCGCCAACCATCGGCAAAAACAAACAAAAGAACTGTAAATCAAAGCATAGACAGGAGTCTAGGGTTGAGTTGTCTGAATCTGATAGGGAGGATGATTTGATATATAACTCATAGATCACACTGTTACTGAAAGACAGGATGCTTACTTGATCTGCATGCTCTACCAATGGTGCCTCAGGATGAGCTGACAGATGAGCAAATCACTGGAGATCCAAATAAGTTGAATCTGAAGGGTGATAGTGATGAAACTTTCCCAATCATAAATGGGAGGTGGTTTCTCTTTGGAGCCATGGGTTGAATGACAGGAGCTGGAGACGAATATGGAAACTTGCGATCAGGAGTTACAAAGTGAATCACAGGATCCATCTACGAGCAGAACATTTGATCAGTGTCAGCAGGAACGGGCAGGAGGTTGGGATGCACATCCATCCAGGGCTAGGCATCCACCAATGAGACTTGATTATGATACATTCAGAGAGGCAGAATGCATCCAACAATAACGCCGAATTTTATCATTCTTCGGTGATGAAGGTTTAGCCTTTTAATCATGTAGCCACCTGTGCCCCTAAAAGCAAAACTTATGGGGCCCAGGCAATATTTCTTTGGCCTAATTTTATCTTTATGATGCATTAGTACACAGGGTACAACATTTAGAAACAAACGATATAATAATTTAGGATTTACTAATGTAGAAAGTGTTAAAACATTATTTTCAAGCTTAATAATATTGGATCAACCTGCAAGAGACTGGTCAGCGGACATATATATATATATATATATATATATATATATATATATATATATATATATATATATATATATATAAAATGATCTTCTGTTTGTGATTTTTAATATGGATTGAAAATTTTAGGTCGCCACCTGGGCTAGTGAGTTTGGAAATTTTGGAGCCAGCCTAAAATCTAGGAGCCACGGGCTGCTGGACCCTGCTAATCTTCGACACTGTTCTTTAAGGGTAAATTAATGAAGGGTGAGCCAACTGTAGGAGTCTAGGTGGTTAAGTCTAGTCACATCACTGTATAACAAAAAAAACTGATGTCATATGATTGATTGGTTCATTGTCATGACTGTAGCGTTAAAATATGTTACAGCGAGTTATCCTCAGAGATTATCTTGGTTATGGGGATACTGTAGTAATTTGTGAAGGAAATAATTTGATTACTTGCAAATATCTGGACAATGTTTTGTTCACTGCGGAAGAGTGTTAACGAGTGCTTTCTGATTGAGATAAAACAAGGCATCCCATTTGTTCCAATATGTTAATGCAGCACCTGTTTGGGACTTCCCTTCCGACATATGCATATCCTGTCTCATGCAGTCACACAATTCATGGTGTGTGTTTTAACATATTAAACGAGAATTTTGACACAAAAATGTATGCTGTAAAGAATTTCCGCAAATGTTAGGAAAATCCAGTATGTCCACTAAAAAAATCAGGCAATCAAAATTCTCGTTTAATATGTTAAAACACACACCATGATATGGTTGTACACAAGTTTCGTTGAAATATGGCCATTGATTAAGGAGGGGTAGTGTTTTAAAGTTTTCCAGAAATAATTTCCAAATTTTTTTTTTTAGATACAAGATGGCCACTGAAAAATCGACCCATTAAAATTCTGAATAGAGGTTCTGGAACCTACCATAAGATCTTTCAAATCAAATTTGGCTCATACCTGCAAAGAGGTTTAGAAGATATGTTTTAAAGGATTTCGGGAGGTCCAAAAAACAGGCCAGTCAAAATTCTGAATATAAGTTCTGAAGCCTAACCCCCATAGGATCCTTTCAGCCAAAATGGATTAAAATCCACCTATCGGTTTAGGAGGAGCTATGTATTAAATGATTTCTGGATAACTTTCAGAAACTCCAAGATGGCCACCAAAAATTTACCAATCAAAATTTCTGTTTGATATGTTGAATCCTAACGCCACAGGATCATTTCCACCCATGTTTCGTGGGTCATTAATTAAGGAGGTGTAGCGTTTGGAAAATCCAAAATGGCCACCTGAAAAATGGGATCGTTCCAACCATGTTTGGTGGAAATCTGGACAATAATTAAAGAGACATTACCTGCAAGTTAACAAACATTTTCGAAATTTAGTATACTAGTAATTGTTTTACACAAATGCTGCGACACCCCCCCCCCCCCCCCCACCCCCACCCCCCCCCCCCCCCCCCCCCGGAAATTTAGTATACTAGTAATTGTTTTACACAAATGCCGCGAAACCTCCCCCCCCCCACCCCCGTCCTAAAAGAACAAAGCATACCAGCGCCAAGGGCTGACCAACAATAATTTATAGAGCCGATATCAGACGAATTAATCAGTTGCCATCATCGTTATGATTACGCAATGCAACAGCGCCCGGACCTACTAAATGCTCTGGCATTCTGTGAAATTCCTAATTTCTGTTTATGTTTACAATTTTCATATTTGTGGAATTCCTAATTTGCATCTTGTTTACTATTACGTGGTCGTATTTATAAAGAAACGCTGTCCAAGTGCGAGTATTGACACACTAGAACCGTTTTATCCACACACTTCTGTATATTAAATCTTGAAATTTAACAGGTATTTGGTCTTTAAGGTGTAGTTAGGAAAATCCAAGATGACAATCAGAAAAATGGACGTATCAAAATTCGGAATATAAGATCTGAAGTCTACCAGGAAAATTTTTTTATAAACTGCCAATAAGGCTTAGTAGGAGGTAGCTTTCAAGGATTTCTGTATAATTTTCGGAAAATTTTAGATGACTGGCAAAACAAATGGACCAATCCAAATTCTCGTTTATATGTTACAGGTAGGCCTACCTTTGTTTGATAGATCTATACATTTTATATAAGGGCATAAGTGTATATGCTGCGTCTAGTAGGCCAATATTAGCATTTGATCTTCGAATCTTATAATTACAGGCATTCAATAGCCAAGAAAATGCGAATTTAAAATTTCAAAAATATTGAAAACGTAAAACGAAATTTGATTTCAGATTTCGCTACCATTTCACAGAGAATGTATTTGTTTACAATTATTGTCGTGATTCGTTGAGGCTATAAATGATATGTTGTGATTATGTCAAAAGCAATTTCTTTGAAGTGTCCCTATATTTTTTTGTTTGTTTTAAACACGCAAAGATGCGCACAACTACATGCATATAACGCGCGTGCACCAAAACGATGTACACACCACCGAAATCATGCATATACACGTATATATATATACATAATTACAAATCTTATTTCAACTATTTTATTTATTTTTAATTAAATCTTATTTTCATTATGTTTATAAGTTCTTATTAACTGCACATATTCATAATTATTATAATCTATATTGTACAATAAATTTGGGAGCGAGTCGTAACGAAGTGAATGACAACCTGTGACTCCATCCCTATTGTATTTTGAACAATAAAAATATGTTTAAACAAAAGAATTTTGGGCGGTTTGGATCATCCGCGTCGAGAGTCTAAGGCTTTGCGAGGGACGGGGTTTGTAGAAATTATGGCGTCAGTATATTGGAATGATTTGTATTTAAAATAAATAGCAAATAACAAATATGGGTGTTGTGACCGTCACCGGTCCGGAATATCTGTATAGAAAACGGTATGCTGCGGCAATATGATGCTACAATACATCGAGAACATTTCAACACCAAAATAAAATAGAATTTTTCAAAATTTATTTATATCTACCTGGGAATGTCTCTATAAATGCTAGCATTCCACAAAAGTTTCGTTGAAAGCAGGCACTTAAGTCATGAATCCAGTTTCTCAGTCAATCATATGACGTCATAATCAACTACACGACATGTAAGCTGTAAGAGGACTAAGCGATGCATAGTTTTCTGGAAATTGAGATTCAAAGAGTACAGGGATCGATCGATCCCAACACGGGCAACGCGTGGGTGAGGCTTAGATTGAGATGGGCGGGGCTTGCCAAAACTGGATTTATCCATTAAGGAGTAGCTTACATTTTAAAGAGTTACGGACATTTAAAGAAAAATTCAAGATGGACGCCAAAACATTGAACAATAGAAATTCTGAACCTAGGATTATTCCAGCCAAAATTGGTTAAAATCCGCCAATCGGCTATAGGGGATAATACGTTGGCCAGATGAGCCAAAGACAATTTACCAATTTGGACCATTCCAATTTATCCACCCATCCATCATCTGACGTCATATATGATACTATAATCAACTAAGTGCCGTGTAGGATGACATCTTAATTAATTATGGCACGAATGACTCGATATAGTCGGTCTTTAACGCTTAATATTCCGACACGTTGTACAAATTGTATGCCTTTACCATTTAATACACATCCATATAGGCAGCAAGAGCACCGAGTCAAATTAGTTTCAAAATATTTAACAGCTTCCCTGTATATAGACTTATGAAAATTGATAGTCAGGGAGTTCAGGGATTAATCGATCCCAAAACGAGCGAGGTGTGGGTGAAGCTTAGATAGAGATGGGCGGGGCATAGCTAACATGGAAAGGTCCATTACTGGTGTATAATAACTATGCGCTGTTATGATCTAAATATCTTTCTAACGCTCAAACCCGCCATATGGGCGGGGCATAGCTAACATGGAAAGGTCCATTACTGGTGTATAATAACTATGCGCTGTTATGATCTAAATATCTTTCTAACGCTCAAACCCGCCATCTGTATCAGATAGGCCTACTACGTTGTACATAAAGTCTTATAATATAATAGCGCCTTCCATATGACAACGCGGGCTCTTACGTTCTGATAGTCACGTCCGCCGCCAGCGTACTACGAACTGTTCGACTGACGAAATATATTTAATAACTATACGTCTATAGTTGCCTATATTTTCAGTTGAACGCTTCCTTTCTGCTATTGCGTTTGATTGACAAATAGTCTACTATAGTCGCTTATAGTTTGCGAGTCAAAGCTGTCCTATATGTTCGCTACTAAACGGCGTCGGCGTAGGCAACCATGAGTTAATGGCGTTTAATCATACAATTATAATTAGCATATGCAGCGCATGTATCTCTCACGCTCTCTCTCTCTCTCTCTCTACCTCTTCGATCTAGTCTGGATAACCGAACTTTATGATCCCAATATGGGTACGAGCTGCATGGTTGCAATGGTGATCTGCGCTCGTGGGCTAACAGACATCATACCTATAGCGTCCTCGACTCCCTCCCTGAACATTTATTTTCCTATTCACATGCATGCGTGGCGATTTTTTTTGTCCCTTCGGACACGTACACGGTCCACCCCCCATTGCCCAATTCTCTCCCCCCCCCCCCCACCCACCAACCTATGCATGCCAAGTTCTTGTTTTCTATCTATGTGCGCTCCCCACCCATCCCGCCTGTCCAATTACTCTGGTCAAATCAATGTGATGAATTCAAATATCGACATTATCCTAGTCATGACAATAACAAATTAAATTATATTCAATAATTGATAGATACACTATTAATGAAATCAACACATTCTATAATCACAATATTATTTTAAATGTGCTCTTAATTGTTATTTGTACAGCCCAGACATGCATGCGCACCATGCCGCGTGGCTAATTCACATGTGTATTTATGTCGAACATCCGCACTAAGATGCATATTATTTTCATAAACAAATTCAATAAAAATTATTTTTATCGAATGGACACGGTTTCTTGGATTGCAATAAAGGAAGAAACTTGGAAATTAAGTTTTTAATTCATCTAAATATAACGAAAAACACAGTTTTACTATGCGAGAAATAGCATTAGACTCGTGAAATTGGCAAACTGGAGGCTGGAGATAAAAATCATTTATATCCAGCAGATATTGACAAATTTGGTATCAAAAGATAGAATAGAAAATGTCGTAACGCGCTACAAAGGTTTTTCGGGGGAAAAAGACGCTGTAAATGAAAAAAAGTAAATTAAATGTTGCGTATTTCTGCAGATTCGCCCGCTGCAATCATCTGATATGAGCTCGCGTGCATTTTGGAGTGAAATTTAACTATAAATCTCACATTCTCGGGTGCAATGGGCACTCCGTTTTGCACAAAAGCTTTCATACATATTAACAAACATAAGATTTATTTATTTGTATTTATTGCATTAAATTTAACATATTTATTTCCGATTTTCATTTCATTTCATTGTCTAGTCATAAGGAATACATACAAAATGGCTACTTCCCAAGACATCGTCGATAGGGGGAGGTCTATTTAAGAGCTGAAAACAATGTTAAAATCATATGAACATACCAATTTGCGGTCAGAATCTGGACTCACAGACATCTTTTTAGGTGCACAAATCGCAATATCGGTCAAATTTTGTTAAATAATTGCGAAAACAGCATCTGAAAATCGTGTTGATAGTTTGATATGACAAAAAACGATCAAGTTTTTACTCATGACGTAGGATACGTGGGAGACGACACGTGATATCTGAGGCTCTAGAATACGGTTATTTTCTCGCCCACTATCTTCTTGTAAAATCCCGCTGACAATTATAGAATTCTGTAAAATTTAAATAATATTGCAAACATTTTTGATGCATCTTGCTTTTAGTAAAATTTAAAAAGATGTGT
>JAVVLW010005098.1:0-17319 GCA_034401795.1 Chaetoderma sp. LZ-2023a
TGATATACACCCGGGTAAAACCTTGCTTTTTTTTGATGAGATACAGGAATGCCCGCAAGCACTGAAGGCATTAAGGTATTTTTATGAAAAAATGCCCGAATTGCATGTTGTTGCTGCCGGTTCACTGCTTGAGTTTATTGTGGATGCTGAGCAGATTTCCTTTCCTGTGGGGCGGGTTCAGAATATCTATTTATCTCCGTTGTCATTCGGAGAGTTTCTTACTGCATGCGGTGAACAGAAAATTAGAAATTATTTAAGAAATGTTACAATAAATGAGCAGATACCGGAATCAATACATTTTAAATGTATTTCCTTATTACATAGTTATCTGTACATAGGAGGTATGCCGGAAGCTATAGCTTCCTGGCTTGAAATAAATAAACTTTCAAAAACAGATGAAATACACCAGGCATTATTACAGAACTACCGGCATGATTTTGGAAAATATGGCAACCGTTTAAATTTTAACCTGCTCGAAAAAATATTTATTAATGCTCCAGGCATGGTCGGCAGTAAGTTCAAATATTCGAATATCGACAGGCAGACTAATTCGCGGGATATTAAAAATTCGCTTAAACTTCTTATCAAGGCTAATATCCTTCATAAAATAAGCTCAGCTTCGGGGGCAGGTCTTCCTTTTCATGCCCACTGCAATGAAAAAACATTTAAAATTCTTTTTCTTGATGTCGGACTGTTGCAAAGTGCCATGGGAATCAACAATGAAACTTACCTTGCTGAAAATCTTCTGGCTGTTTACAAAGGGCTTGTTGCAGAACAATTTGTCGGACAGCAATTACTTGCTTTAAAAAAGTGCTTTGAGGAACCGGTTCTTTATTACTGGCAGCGTGAAGCAAAGGGTAGCGCGGCAGAAGTCGATTACTTATGGCAAAGGGGTGAGCATATCTTACCGGTTGAAGTTAAAGCCGGAAAAACCGGAACACTGAAAAGCCTCAGGCTTTTCCTTTCTGAAAAAAAAGCTTTATTTGGAGTCAGATTTTCCATGCAGCCATTATCATTTACAGATTCGGTATTATCAATACCGTTATATGCCGTAGAAGCTATGCCCGGCTTGATTGATCAGATAATTTCCCTGGAATAATGCTGACAAACCCAAAAGCAGCAAGCATAATTTGCCTCATACAAATAAATTCGGGTATCCTGATGCCTTTTTCGTTTACAGGAAATAAAATTTAGATCGATGAGAGTTATAAGCTTCGAAATTTACATATCCTGATTCAGAATCACAGCTTTACAATCCCCATATATAATGGTAGGCAATTAGCTGCTGAACAGAGTGGCCCAGTCCAACAAAGTTTTATCCATCATCCCGCTGTCTAAATGTATCGTCCGAGCTTTTCAAACTGTTTCTGCCAAACTGGGCTTTCTTCTGAATTCTTGTACTGCGGGACAATGTATAAAACTCTACAAGTTAGATCAAAAACTAAGGAGTAAAATGACAAATTTAAGTGTAAATTTAAATAAGATCGCATTGCTTAGAAATTCACGTGGAAGGGATTTTCCAAATGTTGTTGATTTTGCAAGAAAATTTGGTGAATTAGGTGTGCAAGGCATCACTATTCATCCAAGACAAGATGAGCGGCATATCAAGAAACAGGATGCTTTTGATTTGTCTGATTTTCTCAACAATAAGCCTGGAATCGAACTTAATATTGAAGGTTATCCATCCGATGATTTCATAAAATTGATTGAAGTAACAAAACCTGATCAATGTACTCTTGTTCCTGATGATGCCAATCAATTAACTTCTGATCATGGATGGGATTTAAAAATACATGGACAAGAATTAAAAGAGATACTCATTCAAATAAAACAATTTGGGGTAAGAACAGCTATTTTCTTAGATCCCGATATTTCTCAGATTGACTTAGCTGCTGAGACTGGCGTTGATCGAATCGAACTCTATACAGAATTATATGCATTCTCTTTTGAGACAGACAATCAAGATTTTGTTTTTAAACAATATAAGGAAGCTGTCGCACAAGCACATTTATACGGACTTGGTGTAAATGCCGGTCATGACTTGGATTTAAACAATCTACCTTCATTTTTAAGAATTGAAGAGATATTAGAAGTTTCCATTGGTCATGTTTTAACAACTGAGTGTATTGAATACGGCATGAAAGATGTAATTCATAAATATTTAACAATCTGTAATAGCTAAAACGATGCAAATGAAGCTGACGTGAAGAAGCTGGGCAGTTTACCGTAAAGGGTTGAAAGAGTTTTTCTACAGTGGAAGCAAAAAAGGTATTAAACCGGAACATGCAAACAGACTTGAAAGAATTCTTGATCGTTTGAATGCTTCCAATGATATAAAAGATATGAATTATCCTGGTTCATTTCTTCACCCATTAAGTGGAGATAAAAAAGGACAACACGCTGTAAAAGTATCAAAAGAATGGAAAAAAGTAAAACCTCTTCCAATTTATCTATTACATTCCAAGGGTGAGATTAACAGCGATCGGGATAGGACTCCCCATCACTGAGGAGCCCTCCCACAGCACCGGACATACGGATCGCGTATCCGGCGGTTCGGCTAATCAGGCAGAATAACCTCCAGGCAGGAATAAACCAAGATCAAGAAAATATTTATTAGGCAAAGCGATAATCACCCATTTAACTTTCAAGGGAACTGCCGGAAGTTACTATAATATCCCTCATATAAATAAATTTGGGTATCCTTATGCCTTTTTTCGTTTATATGAACTAATTTTTAGATCAATGAGAGTTATAAACTTCAAAAGTTTACACATCCTGATGCAGAATCACATCTTTACAATCCCCATAGATAATGGTAGGTAATTGGCTGCTGATCAGAGTGGCCCAGTCCAACAAAGTTTTATCCATCATCCCGCTGTCTAAACGTATCGTCCGAGCTTTTCAAACTGTTTCTGCCAAACTGGGCTTTCTCCTGAATTCTTGTACTGCGGGACAATGGATAAAACTCTATGCGTTAACAAAAGGACAAATAAATGCCTTTGATACATAAACTTTCTGCAATAGAATTAAAAAAGAATAAATCTTCAATTCCTGATTTCTCTTGGGAAGCGAGTTTGCCATTAGGCGAAATATCCAAATCAAAGTATTTGCATTTTGATATAAAATCGTTATTGCCTGGTAAGTTTTCTTACCCTTATCACTTTCATCGAAATGCCGAAGAGCTTTTTGTGATTTTAGATGGGAAAGGCACTTTACGTTCTCCTGAAGGTTATCAGACAATATCAAAAGGAGACATTATTTTCTTTGAAGAAGGGTCTTCTGGTGCACATCAACTTTACAATCATAGTGATGACAACCTAATCTACATAGACCTGTGTACAAAAGCTAATATTGATGTGTGTGAATATCCTGATTCAGAAAAAATTAATATTCTACCAGCAATGGAGATTTTTAAAGAAGGCTCAAAAGTGCCCTATTATACTGGAGAGGAAGATGTTAAGAATCAGTGGCCAAAAAAACTGTTAAAAAAGAAATAAATTGTTAATCGGGTAGCCGGGGGGGCTCCCCCAGCCCCCACACCACCCAAGCAAGCGGGTCCGCACTGGGCGGTTCCCCGAAAGTTTTAAAGTACAATCAGATTCCTGATTGCATCCCAAGGCCGGCTACAGTCTTTGTTTCTTAGCGCGACATCGGGCGGATTGCTTTCCCGCAGTCGCCGGGACTTGTTTTACCGGTTGCCCCGGCCGGTTTTTTCACCGGATAGCAGGCGATATGTCTTCCAAAACCGCCACGTCGGACAGATCTCCACGAATAAGAACGTGAACTTTCACTATGCAGGTAAGCGACCAGCGGGAGACTCCGAGCGCAGCATTTACCCTATCTCCTGAACCCGGGGATTCGTTATGTTGCCTGCCTGTGCGCTGCACGCAGACAGGTCACCCCATAAGATCACGCCCATGCCTGGCGTACACAAATTTATCAACCGGACTGCATATCACCGCTGCTATCCTCAAGTTATGTGATCCTGGCACAATCGTCTTTAGTTATAATCCAGCGTAGCAGCCGGTTATAATGGTGTTAGCACCTAAGAAAAAATCTTGCTATAGAAGTAATAATGGTATATATTTTATACTATGTACAGTTTTGAATTTGATAAAAATAAGAGCGCTGTAAATTTAAACAAGCATGGGATTGGTTTTGTCGATGCTCAAAAACTTTGGGATGATCCTGATATCATTGAAATAAAAGTAAAATGTGAGAGTGAACCACGGTTTTTAATTGTTGGTTTGATTAAAGAAAAGCATTGGTCTGCTATCATCACCTATCGGGAAGACACAATCAGAATAATATCTGCAAGGCGCTTCAGGAAGTTGGAGGTAAAACTTTATGAAAGCTGAAGATTTTGACAAAAAATTTGATACAAATAAGACAGATATCATTGATGATCTTGATTTGTCCTCCTTGAGACGTCCAAACCATCAGCCAAAAAGAGTCAATGTAGACTTTCCTGTCTGGGTAATTGAATCTTTAGATAAAGAAGCCAACCGGGTAGGTGTAACGCGCCAATCCATAATAAAACTTTGGCTTGTGGAAAGACTCGAAGAACTTGCGCAAGGCGCTTCAGGTGACAGCTGGGGTCTGCGCTGTTTTCGAAGGTTGTTGTTTGAAATATATATTTTTAGCAAAGGTTTTGGTAACCCCGGCTGCACCTGAGATAGCTATGCAAAAAACCAAAAAAGGGGAAAATATTTAGAGGCTTATGAATAAGAAAAAATACTTATTGGCTGTGCAATTTCTTTCGGTCTATTCGTACTGGTAGTTACTGTTGCTGGAATTTTTATTTATTTTAGCTAATTGAACCCTATTTGGATGATAGCTCACTAAAAATGCAACCTGAATATAAAAATTTTGGAAATATAAATAATGGCAACTACACAATATTTCATTTCGAACAAAACCTAAAAGCATGATTTCAATAAAATGGTTTTTCATTCTGTTTGGCTTGGGTGGAGCAAGTTATTATTATTTCATGTGCAAAGCATATAGATACTCAAAAAAACGAGACTATAATCCAAGTTTAGGATTTACATGGCGTGAATTTTCTGAATTTCTGAAGCTTCTCTCAGATTCATCAAAAAAGTATAATGATAAAAAACTAAAAGCATACCTTCTGATGATTTATTTAAGCTTTGGCTTTTGCGTGACAACCATGTTAACATTTGCTTTTAATTAGAAAATAACATAGCCGGCGTTGCAGCGGACAGCTGGGAGCGGCTACGCTCGGCGGCCCCTGAGCTTGGTATAATCTTGAAAAATATGAAACTAATAATCTGAACTACAATCATAGGTGGTTATGATGCTTAGAAATAAAAGTCTTATAATAGTTATTATTTTTGCTGGTGTATTTGTATTAAATATTCAAATTTCACATGCAAGCAGTCCAGGGCAAGCATTGTTTGAAGCTACATATTACAGCGATGAGGGACCATTTGTTATTGTTCCATCCACTGCTGCTGCTTTTGTAATACTACCTCCCGCATTGCTCTTTGGTATATGCGTGGGTTTGACCGGTGGAATTATTGGCTTGCCAGCACTGCCTTTTATAGAAAGTAAAAATTATTTAAACTCATTTGTGGCAATACCTGGCTTTATCGCAGCACATCTGGTGTCAATGCCTATTAGTCATGCGGTTGGGTTGCCGTTTTATGTCGTCAAGAAAACATTTTATGATTTTCCGAAATGGATTTATGAAAGCAATATTGAACAATTGGAACCTAAAACAAAAAAAACATTAAGAACGAGGGAACGAGGGTCGGGCCACGCTAACTAATTGACATTACCTAAAATAGTGTAAAAACGTCTCTAAAACGGCCTTAATCAGCCGGTTTATCCCCTAAAACTGCCCTATTAAGAGAATTGATCAAAAAACGGCCCGTGCAAAACGACATTATATACCCGGCCATGTCTGGCACACCTCAGTTAAACAAAGTAAGAAAAGGTTTAACGGGGTAAATAACCCATCACTGCCATAAGAGAGAATTTCTTTTAAAATTTCCACGAGACCGGCAAAGATTGATTGAGTGGCTATACCAGGCAAAGAAATAATACAGCAGTTTGAGTGTATTAGATTATATGGTCACATCAAACCATATCCACCTGCTTGTATTTGATAATGGAGGCCGAAATGTCATCCCGGATTCAATAAAGCTGGTAGCCGGTAGAACCGGCCAGGAATACAATGTCCGCAAAAACAGGAAGGGTGCATTTTGGGAGGATCGTTATCATGCTACGGCAGTGGAAAGTAACCGCTATTTAAGGCAATGTATCACCTATATCGCTCTGAATATGGTTCGTGCCGGTGTGGTGGAAAATCCCGAACAAAGGAAGTTTTGTGGATATAATGAAATTCAGAATCCCAGAAAAAGGAAAGGCATTATTGATTTTAATCGAAAGAAGCCCTTGGGTTTAGAGCCCAAGGTAGAAAGATAATAAGCACTGACGATACCTTTGAACTTCGGGAAGGGCAGACGCTATATAAACTGGATTCCGGAAACACATTTTTATGGGATCAACCACCATCCTTAATCGGCCGGTTTTAGGGGGAAAACTGGCCGATTAAGACCAAATTGCTGCTATTTTTAGGCATCTTTTATTGTTTTTACAATAGGTTACTGTGGCCCGACCCTCGTCTTCTCGTCTTATAATGACGATAAGCTAATCGAATGTCTTAGTAATAGAGGTTCCATAATACTGATTTTTGGAACTGCATGTGCAGTAGCCATATTGACTCCTGCCCCTCCTATTGCTAAAATCCCTGCAATTATTGGCACTTGTTGAATTACAGCGCTTTTGATAGCCGATTGTGTTAATAATGCCTATGATTGCGTAAGAATAGCAGGAAAAGAAGGGTAGATTGAGAACATGACGTTAAAAAAAAGCCAGAGCGTATTCTGTTTTTTGCTTTCATTTGTTTTGCTAATTACTTTTCTTTGGTCTGTCTATAATCTTGCTAACAAAATAAGTTCTCATATAGAAGTGAAAGCTATTTATGAATTAGATCAGCTGGCTATATTTTGTTCAATCGTATCTTTAATGTTTTTCTTCGGATATGCACACTATATCTTAAATAAAGCAATTATCCTTCAGAAAAGCTTGTTTTATATGGGCTGGTGGACTCTATTATTAATTGTTAAAGAGTTTTCAGGGTTGATCCCAAATAAAGCAACTCAAATATCGGTAGTTTTATTTATTCACTTGATAGGATTGTATCTTGTAATTCTGACTTTTATCCATTTGAGAAAGTTATTAATTGAGGAGAAAGGAGAAAGAGCCGGAACGACCACAAAAAAGTAAAGAACCATTCGGCTATAAATAAGTAAATAGCTATCATAAACACAAGGCAGTAGAAATCGTGCCGGGGTCACATCTTGTTTAGTGATAAGCTTGGCATATGTTTATTGATAACAAATTGATTGACGGGCATTTAGAGAGATGATTCTTTAATTGCCTTTTCTTTTTATAGCTTATAAAACAGACATAATACCTTCGAGTGCCTTGTGCCGAGCCCGCTGCGTTGCAGCACTGCGACAGCAGTTTTAGAACGAGGGTCGGGCCACGCTAACCAATTGACATTACCTGAAATATAGTGTAAAAACGTCTCTAAAACGGCCTTAATCAGCCGGTTTATCCCCTAAAACTGCCCTATTAAGAGAATTGATCAAAAAACGGCTCGCTCAAAACGTCATTATATACCCGGCCATGTCTGGCATAGAACCCATCGCTGTCACAAGAGAGAATTTCTTTTAAAATTTCCACGAGACCGGCAAAGATTGATTGAGTGGCTATACCAGGCAGAGAAAAAATACAGCGGTTTGGGTGTATTAGATTATATGGTCACATCAAACAATATCCACCTGCTTGTATTTGATAATGGAGGCCGAAATGTCATCCCGGATTCAATAAAGCTGGTAGCCGGTAGAACCGGCCAGGAATACAATGTCCGTAAAAATATGTTGGAATCATTAAGTTTTATTTTTTACTTTTGGTTTTGTTTGGAAATATTAGGAATTTTTTGACCTTAACGTGCACAATTTAGGCACAGTGATTTTGTGTTGTTTTTTATATGGATACGAGTGAAACAGTGTCTGCTTTTTTAAAGAAAGATCACATCGAAAAGGATGGGTGTTATTGCATCCGGTTAATGATGATCTCCTCTTCCACATGTTTCTTCATAGCCTCATCAATTTTGTCAGGGTTTCTTGATTTAATTGCTTCAAACATCATTTTATTGCATTCAAGGAGTTTGCTTACTTTATCCGGATACATATCTGTATAAATAGGAACACTTTTCATGCAAAGTTCATAGAATATTTTCCAAATAAAATGGAACATTTTATTTTCTGAGATCTGGGCGAGTTTCAAATGGAAATCCATTGCAATGGGAAAATATTTTTTAATATCACCACCGCATGCTTCCATTTTTGAAATATATTTTTCAAGACCATTTATTTCTTCGTCGCCGGCATTTTTAGCGACAAGGTGGGCAATGCCGAGTTCAACGTATTTTCGTGCTTCCCACATCTCTCTAAAATTCTTTTCATTTGCCTCAACCATCCATATAAACTGTTCTCCCATGGCTTCAAGATATTGGCCAATATTTATCTCCTTGACAACAGAACCCTTGAAGCCCTGGTTACTTTTAATTAATCCCATGACACTTAATGTTCGTAAGGCTTCTCTGATAGTAGGACGTCCGACATTGAACATTTCAGCCAGATCTCTTTCTGAAGGAAGTTGATCGCCAGGTTTCAGATCACCTTTAAAAATGGTTTTCTTTATTTGATCTGCAACGTCTTCGTATAGCCTGTTTTTTTTTAATGGTTTGTATTGAATGTTTTTCTTCACCCAGTAAATCTCCTTAACAATTGCATTTTTTTTACTATACTATGGTCATCTTTTAAGCTCAACCGTATTTTACAAAATAAAACGTTTAAATAAGGAGCAAAATTATTTATTTTACATGTGTATTTTTAAATAATTGAATCAATAAAGTTTCTGAAACCAGTTATTAAATCTGTTATCTTTAAAATTAAGAGTATTATCCATTAATTCCATTATTTTTGTTGTAACCAATCCGGGAGCCTTGAGTTCATTTCCCTCAAATCTTTTTATTGGTGTCACTTTAATCCCTGTATGACAGGTAAACATTTCATCCGCAGTGAACAGATCTTCTTTTTTAAGGATTGTCTCTTTAACTTTTATGTCATTGGTATTTGCAATTTTAATAACTGAATCCCGGGTGATACTGGCAAGTATTCTGCCAAGAGGAGGCGTTTTTAAAATACCATCTTTAACAATAAAAACAGACTCTATTGAACCCTCTGCTACAAATCCGTCTGTACCTAAATTTAACCCGATATCAAATCCTCTATCATTGGCATCTTTTCTGACCAGATATCCATTAAGATAGTTTGCACAGGCCTTGGCCTGAACCGGTACTGTTTCAGGATGCAGCTTTCGCCATTTAGAGATACAGGCAGATTTAGGTTCGGGATCATCAAGGTGCAATTGTCCTGAATCCGCCGGGATCGTAAATATGGTCACATCAAGTTTTGATTTTAAAACCAGATTAACGATTGCTTCTTCACCCCAATAGGCCATTATTTTCACGACACCCCTGCCTGAATTGTTTAAGGAAGTTATAGTTGAGACTGCATTGGCAATTTCATCAATGGAATATTTTAATTCCATACCCAGAAGCTTTGCCGTCTGTTCCAGCCTTGCAAGATGGGCATCCATCCTGAAGGCCACAATACCATCCGGTCCTTTATGGGTGCCAAAGACTTCGAATACGGCAGATCCCCTTGAGAATCCATGTGATAAAATTGGGACATTAGCCTCATTCCAGGGAATGATTTTATCGTTTATCCAGACCTTAGGTTTATTCATAGAAATGTTTCCTTGTTTTTATTTGGTCGTACTTTTTTCATACCCTGCCTTCTTTTTGATTACTTGCAGCTCCTGTTAAGCGAGCTGCAAGATGTATGAAAATGATCACAATGTATATCGGTACCACGGCAACGATAAACGCCATCGGGATTTCCATTCCTTCGCTGACACGATGCGAACTCCTCGCAATAAAGCGATTGCAATGGTAAAGAACAGGTCCTAAAAATATCACCGTAGCAACCGCCCGAAGAAATGTAGCTGAAATTATCCAGGCTTTGGGGCCTGTTTCAGGCGGCTGGATTAACCTTGGATCATAATTAGTTCTAAAGGAGACGGTTGCCCCTAAGAGGCCGCCCCAGACCATGCAATAACGGGCGGCCTCCTCAGTCCAAATTGGAACTGCCTGAAAAATATATCGAGCCAGTACCTGAAACAATACAAGCAAGAGCATCAGCCCAAAAAATCCAATTGATGATGCACGACAAATTTTATCGAGTCCATGACTAATTAAAAAGATGAGCCTGCACATCTTATACATTATAAATTTTCTTTAGCAATTTTAACAAATAATTTGGCTGTTTCATCGGAAACAATCTTATTATACCGGGGACGAAGCAGTTCAGCGAATTGTGCCTTTTCGGCATCTGTATTTTCATAAACCTGCATACCGGCTTTCCTGAGGTTATCCAATTCAGTTTTCGCCATATTGGATACAAAATTACGAATCGCAAGGTTTGCCCTGGCCACACCTTTGTTGAACAGCGTACGGTTTTTATCGGAAAGTTTCTTGTACCAGTCTTCAGAACAGATAGCCACCCTGAGTGATACATTAAAGTTAACAGCGGAATAGTATTTAAGCACCTCAGTGTGTTTGAACATAATCGGAACAAAGGCTGGATTTAAATATCCATCCGCAACCCCTGTCTGAAGTGAGTTATAGATCTCTGCCCAGGGAATGATAACCGTGTTGGCACCCAGAATTTCAAAGATTTTGGCCTGTTCCTTATCCATGGAGCGCATACGAATACCTTTAAAATCCGCAGGTGTTTTAATAAATTTGTTAGTTGTGGCAATGCCAGCCGCCCCTCCCAAGGGGATTACAGCCAGCAGGCGAACGCCCTGTTTGGTCATTTTATTATTGATTGAATCCATCAGGCTGCTATTTTCAATAACTCTATAAAAATGATCTGTCCCTTTAAAAATAAACGGCAGAAGAAAACCGTTAACAGTAGGATCTATGCTCCCTGCCTTTGTCAGGTCTGAGTTTGATATTTCAAGAAGTCCCTGGCTCACCTGGTCGAGTTTTTCAGCTTCTCCGCCAGACTGTCTTTGGGGTATAGTTTAACCTCTAATCCATTCGCGTTCAGATAGTCTGCCAAGGTTTTAGACCAAAGGTATGTCCCGCTTTTTTCAAGGTCTGGCGGGGTATCCAGAGCTAATTTAATTGCCTTTCCCGCCATTGCAGTATGGGTCATCAGTAAAGTGACGAGTAAAAAACTTAACAGGGTGAAGAGTGTTTTTGCTTGTTTCATGATGATTCTCCTTTTTAATGTTTACATATTAAAGAAACCCCAAAAACCGGGGTAAAAAAAGCGATATAGATGGAACAAAAGTTATAATCAGCAGCACAACAATTTCAACCAGAATAAATGGCAAAATCGCTTTGGCTAAATTCCAGTAGTTTTCTCCTGAAATTGCTGATGTGATAATCAGGCAGCCTCCCAGGGGTGGTGTGATCAGCCCCATTGTTAAATTGAGACATAAAACAATGCCCAGATGGACAGGGTTCATGCCCTGGGATATGGCGAGAGGTCCAAGAAGCGGCACTAACAATGCCAAGGGCTAATGGTATGTCTAAAAACATTCCTGTTATCAAAAATATCAGATTGATCAGCAGCAAAAAAGGGATGCCTGTGAGCCCGGAGTCCGCGACTATTGTCGCGATTTGCTGGGGCCATTGTTCCAGAGACCCAATGTAGGCGAAGCTGACGCCGGCAGCCATAACTATAAAAATTGAACCGCTGAGAATAGCAGTTTTTTCTATACATTTCAGAATCACTTTGAAATTCATGTTGCCATAAAAATAAGCAGCCAGTATAGCTGCAGCAACGGCGATCCCTGCTGCCTCTGATGGAGTGGCAATACCAAAAAGAATACCGCCGAGAATTATAATGGGTAAAAACAGTGCCGGGATAGCCTTTAAAAAACTGGGCAAGAATTGAGGGTTTTCTGATCCTCGGCCGCCTGGATGATCCTGCTGGTGAGCAAAAAATCCATTGGCAATTAAAAGCACTGCACCCAATAACAGGCCAGGGAAAATCCCTGCAGCAAATAGTGCACCGATTGAAACCTGCATCCAGGCACCATAAAAAATTAAAATAATTGACGGTGGAATGATCGGGCCTATAACAGCTGAAGCTGCTGTGATAGCGCCTGCATACTTGTTTGTATACCCCTGCTCCCGCATAGCTGGAATAAGGGTATTGGATAATGCGGCAGCATCAGCCACAGCCGAGCCTGATACGCCTGCAAAAAAGATAGAAGTCATGATATTGACATGGCCCAGACCGCCTTTAAATCGACCGACCAGAGACATGGAGAAGTCAATCAGATGCCGTGTAACGCCACCACGGTTCATCACTTCTCCGGTCATTATAAATAGAACCATGGCCATATATGCAAAGACGTCCAACTGGCTGAAAACACGCTGGGGTAAAACTGCAAGATATGGAATATTGTCGGTGACGATAAAAGAAAGTATGGCCAGAGCTCCAACTGCATATGCCAAAGCAGTTCCGCTAGCTATAAACAATATAACTGCCCCTATTACCATCAACCAAAGCATAAAATTTTTCCCCTTTGTTTAATTAAAGTATTATGTTATTCATATTTTATCTCTTCCGGAGTACTTTCCCTGCAGCTGATCCAATAATTTTTCCATTTTCCACGGAAACTTTACCATTTACGATTATCTGGCTGATCCCCTTTGGAGGCTGCATTGAGTCATCAAATGTTGACATGTCAATAATTGTATCCGGGTCAAAAATGACAATGTCTGCATCTAACCCCGGGCGTAATATTCCTTTTTGATAAAGTCCAAATGTCTGGGCCGGCAGGGATGTCATTTTCCTTATAGCCTGTTCCAAACTCATGATGTTTTGCTCCCGCACATACCTGCCCAGAATTCTTGGAAAGGTACCCGTCATTCTGGGATGAACGTTACCGGGATGAGTTTTATCCAGATCCGGGTCTCCATCCGTACCAACCATGGTTACAGGATCCTTCATAATTCTTATGATGTCTTTTTCATCCATTATGAATATAATCATACTCACTTCCATCTGTTCCTGGACCAGCAAATCAAAAAATACGTCATAAGGCTTCTTATTTTCAGTTTCTGCAATTTGAGCGATGGATTTACCAATGTATTGTTCATTTTTAGGTGAAGCACTGATTATTATTTTGTTAAAACCTGCTGCTTTAATCATATTTTCCCAGCCCACATCATTGCTGTTTTCAATTTCATCAATAATCGCTTGCCTTACAGTTGAATCCTTTAATTTTTCAGCTAATTTCAGGGGGCCCCCCCACTGCCTGAATGTGAGGTGGCAAAGCGGCTGCCAGATAGGTGCAGCCAGCCGGGTATGGATATTGATCGCAGGTGACGTCCATGCCATTTGCCCGGGCGTTTGCAAACAATTTCAATGTCTCTTTACTTTGACCCCAGTTTTGCTTTCCGGCAATTTTGTGGTGGGAAATATGGACGGTAATACCAGCCTCTTTTCCTATTTTCAAAGTTTCATTAATAGCTGCCATCTGATTATCGGCTTCACTTCGCATATGGGTAGTATAAATACCGTTAAATGACGCCACGACTTTTGCAAGCTCTATGATTTCTTCAGTTTTGGCATAGTTTGCCGGAACATAAATCAACCCGGTTGAAAGACCAAAGGCACCGGCCTGCATTGTTTCCATTGTCAACTGTTTCATTTGTGCCAGTTCAGATTCTGTCGGGGGTCGGTTTTCAAAACCCAGGACAGCCATTCGAATGGTCCCGAATCCAACCAATGCCGCAACATTGATTTCCAGTTTTTTATTCTCCAGTAGGGTCAGAAACTCATCAAAGGAAGAGATGGACCAAAAGTCTTCAGGAAGGTAATCACGAGTAAAGTGCCATAAAAACATTCTTGAATCCTCGCGGTGTTTGTCTGATAATGGCACCAATGAAAAACCGCAATTGCCGATAACTTCAGTAGTTATTCCCTGTAAGATTTTTTCATCACACCGGGGATTGATCAAAAGATAAGCATCGTCATGGGCGTGGGTATCAATAAATCCGGGACAGACAATCTTCCCCGCAGCATCAATCACTTTTTCGGCTTCAGACTCTTTGATAACACGCTGAATAACGTTGATTTTTTTATCAACAATCCAATGTCAGCATGATAGCGAGGATTACCGGCCCCATCAATTATAGTTCCGTTTTTTATTAGTAGATCTATCTTGTCAACCATCTGTGCCCCTTTTTTATGTGGAGATGGAGTTTAATACTATTCTAACACCGAATGGTATTACCATGCTAATATTCTCATGTCAAGCATTTTATGAACGAGGGTCGGGCCACGCTAACTAATTGACATTACCAGAAAAATAGTGTAAAAAGGACTCTAAAACGGCCTTAATCAGCCGGTTTATCCCCTAAAACTGCCCTATTAAGAGAATTGATCAAAAAACGGCTCGCTCAAAACGTCATTATATACCCGGCCATGTCTGGCATAGAACCCATCGCTGTCACAAGAGAGAATTTCTTTTAAAATTTCCACGAGACCGGCAAAGATTGATTGAGTGGCTATACCAGGCAGAGAAAAAATACAGCGGTTTGGGTGTATTAGATTATATGGTCACATCAAACAATATCCACCTGCTTGTATTTGATAATGGAGGCCGAAATGTCATCCCGGATTCAATAAAGCTGGTAGCCGGTAGAACCGGCCAGGAATACAATGTCCGCAAAAACAGGAAGTGTGCATTTTGGGAAGATCGTTATCATGCTACGGCAGTGGAAAGTAACCGCTATTTAAGGCAATGTATCACCTATATCGATCTGAATATGGTTCGTGCCGGTGTGGTGAAAAATCCCGAACAATGGAAGTTTTGTGGATATAATGAAATTCAGAATCCCAGAAAAAGGAAAGGCATTATTGATTTTAATCGAAAGAAACCCTTGGGTTTAGAGCCCAAGGTAGAAAGATAATAAGCACTGACGATACCTTTGAACTTCGGGAAGGGCAGACGCTATATAAACTGGATTCCGGAAACACATTTTTATGGGATCAACCACCATCCTTAATCGGCCGGTTTTAGGGGGAAAACTGGCCGATTAAGACCAAATTACTGCTATTTTTAGGCATCTTTTATTGATTTTACAATAGGTTACTGTGGCCCGACCCTCGTCTACCCTCGTCTGGCTCGGCTCTTCACCATCTCCCGGACATTACTCCTGGCGTTGGGCTACTATGGACTCTGCTGACTTCTGCCGGATCACCTTATAGGTTGCCCCATAAAGCGTGATTTTGAAAACACACGGCAATGGTATCCTGTATAGCTCCTTTTTTTTCTTAGCGCGACATCGGGCGGATCGCTTTCCCCGCAGTCGCCGGGACTTGTTTTACCGGTTGCACCGACCGGTTTTTTCACCGAATACCAGGCGATATGTCTTCCAAAACCGCCACGTCTGAGGGGGCTGAGCCGCTTTGAAAAGTTTTGGTTTAACAATATTATTAACATAAACAGAATTACTGCCCCCCCCGGCAACCAGTAATCTTTGCGTTAGCTTTCAAAACAGGAAAACAAATTTATTTTTACCTATGTTAACATGCATGTTAACATAGGTTTATGAAAAAGATTATTTTTTATGAGACGATATCTGGCAAATGCCCCGTAGAGGATTTTTTGAATACTTTATCATCTCAGCAAGCTCAAAAAACTGCTTGGATTTTTAGTTTGATTGAAGAATTGCCATTAGTGCCAACAAAATACTTTATAAAACTTGTCAATACTGACGATATTTGGCGGGAGCTGGAGACAGACCCTTGAGGCACTGCGCCAGTTCACGACCCTACCTGAGGGGGGAAGGAGGCTGTAAAGCCTCCGACCTACCCGATCATCCATAATTCAGTTCCAAAAATTTGACTTGACAAAAAAAATAGGCATAAGTACAATTGTACCTATGAAAATTATAGCAGACACAAATACGTTTTTAGCTGTCACTCTTTATGAACCAGAAAGAGATGAGATTATCAAGCTTACTTTAGGTCATGATTTAGTAGCACCGGACATATTACCCTTTGAAATTGGAAATGCATTATCAGCGATGCTTAAAAGACGTAGGTTAGAACCTGATAATCTACTACCTGTTTGGGATGCTACACAGCAAATACCTGTTGATTTGCGTAGCGTTGATATTCGTGAAGCACTGAAAATCGCCTCTCAATTTAATATCTATGCATATGATGCATATTTTTTAGTGTGTGCTATTTTTTTACACAGCCCATTAATTACTCTTGACCGACGTATGATTGAAGTCGCTCAGAGTTTGGGTATTCATATTATTGAGGTGACCTGATGAAAGTCTATACATATTCAGAAGCTCGACAAAAATTTTCTATGGTTCTTGACATTGCCAGATTTGAAGATGTTATTATCAAGCGCCGAGGAGGTGAAACCTTCAAACTTATATTCACTAAATCACAAAAATCACCTTTTGATGTTGCAGGAGTAAAAACAAAAGCAACAACTAAAGATATTCTTAATGCAGTAAAAGAATCCCGAGCAGGGGTTGCCAAACAAACGGGTGAACTGGACAGCAATGGACGGCTTTTTATAAAAGATTGAAACAGTTTTTAAACGATGTGCTTTTAATTAATTATTGTGGCAACCCTTGCTGCCCGTTACCCTAAACGTTCTTTTATGCATATGTTGAAAATGGATAAAATAGACAAAAAGCGCATCATAGAAAACACTCCGCTTGTTCTCGTTATCAATTATAGCAGGAGGAGCGGTAGGAACGAGGGTGAACGAGGGTCGGGCCACGCTAACTAATTGACATTACCTAAAATAGTGTAAAAACGACTCTAATGTTGCGGGACGTTCCTTGATATGTTGATTACTTATTATCCAGTAGTTTTAGGTTGTTTTCTTTTGCAATATTTTCACCTCGGGTTGAGGATTGGCTTACTGTAGGCTGAGATATCTTTAAGCGTTTTGATATTTGCACCATACTCATACCAAGTTCCCTTGATGCCCAGAAACATAATAAGCTTCTCGCCTGTACTTTATGGGGCTGTCTGCCTGACGATAATACTTCAGCTCTATTCATTCCCAATACTTTAGCAACACACGTGTCATGCG
>JAVVLW010005099.1:0-12834 GCA_034401795.1 Chaetoderma sp. LZ-2023a
GCATGACACGTGTGTTAGTTATTCTCTGGATCAGACATTCTAAAGTTATTCTCTGGTGTCAGGCATTCTAAAGTTATTCTCTGGATCAGACATTCTAAATTTATTCTATTGAGCAGACATTCTAAAGTTATACTCTAGATCAGACATTCTAAAGTGATTCTCTGGATCAGACATTCTAAAGTTATTCTCTGGAGCAGATATTCTAAAGTTATTCTCCGGATCAGGCATTCTAAAGTTATTCTCTGGAGCATACATTCTAAAGATATTCTCCGGAGCAGACATCCTAAGGTTATTCTCTGGTTTCTAAGGTTATTTTCTGGTTTCAGGCATTCTAAAGTTATTCTCTGGATCAGACATACTACAGTTAATCTCTGGAGCAGGTAGCCTTAAATTATTCTCTAGATCAGATAATGTAAAGTTATTCTCTGGATCAGACATTCTAAAGTTAATCTCTGACTCAGGCATTCTAAAGTTATTCTCTGGATCAGACATTCTAAAGTTATGCTCTGGATCAGACATTCTAGAGTTATTCTCTGGATCAGGTATTCTTAAATTATTCCCTGGATCAGACATTCTAAACTTATGCTCTGGATCAGACATTCTAGAGTTATTCTCTGGCTCAGGCATTCTAAAGTTATTCTGTGGATCAGATATTCTTAAGTTATTCTCTGGATCAGACATTCTAAAGTTATTCTCTATCGCAGACATTCTAAAGTTATTCTCTGGATCATGTATTCTTAAATTATTCTCTGGATCAGACATTCTAGTTATTCTCTGGATTCTAAGGTTATTTTCTGGTTTCAGGCATTCTAAAGTTATTCTCTGGCTCAGGCATTCAAAAGTTTTTCTCTGGATCAGACATTCTAAAGTTATTCTCTGGATCAGACATTCTACAGTTAGTCTCTGGATCAGACATTCTAAGGTTATTCTCTGGCTCAGGCATTCTAGTGTTATTCTCTGGATCAGATATTCTTAAGTTATTCTCTGGATCAGAGATTCTGAAGTTATTCTCTGGATCAGACATTCTAAAGTTATTCTCTATCGCAGACATTCTAAGGTTATTCTCTGGATCAGGTATTCTTCAATTATTCTCTGGATCAGACATTCTAAAGTTATTCTCTGGCTCAGGCATTCTAAAGTTATTCTCTGGATCAGACATTCTAAAGTGATTCTCTGGATCAGACATTCTAAAGTTATTCTCTGGAGCAGATATTCTAAAGTTATTCTCCGGATCAGGCATTCTAAAGTTATTCTCTGGAGCATACATTCTAAAGTTATTCTCCGGAGCAGACATTCTAAAGTTATTCTCTGGATCAGACATTCTAAAATTTTCTCTAGATCAGGCATTTTAAAGTTATTCTCTAGATCAGGCATTCTAAAGTTATTCCCTGAATCAGATATTCTAAAGTTATTCTCTGGATCAGACATTCTAAAGTTATTCTCTAGATCCAGCATTCTAAAGTTATTCCCTGGATCAGACATTCGACAGTTATTCTGTGGAGCAGACATTCTAAATTTATTCTATTGAGCAGACATTCTAAAGTTATTCTCTAGATCAGGCATTCTAAAGTGATTCTCTGGATCAGACATTCTAAAGTTATTCTCTGGAGCAGATATTCTAAAGTTATTCTCCGGATCAGGCATTCTAAAGTTATTCTCTTGAGCATACATTCTAAAGTTATTCTCTGGAGCAGACATTCTAAAGTTATTCTCCGGATCAGGCATTCTAAAGTTATTCTCTGGAGCATACATTCTAAAGTTATTCTCTGGAGCAGACATTCTAAAGTTATTCTCTGGAGCAGACATTCTAAAGTTATTCTCTGGATCAGACATTCTAAAGTTATTCTCTAGATCAGGCATTTTAAAGTTATTCTCTAGATCAGGCATTCTAAAGTTATTCTCTGGATCAGACATTCTAAAGTTATTCTCTACATCCAGCATTCTAAAGTTATTCCCTGGATTAGACATTCGACAGTTATTCTCTGGAGCAGACATTCTAAATTTATTCTATTGAGCAGACATTCTAAAGTTATTCCCTAGATCAGGCATTCTAAAGTGATTCTCTGGATCAGATATTCTAAAGTTATTCTCTGGAGCAGATATTCTAAAGTTATTCTCCGGATCAGGCATTCTAAAGTTATTCTCTTGAGCATACATTCTAAAGTTATTCTCTGGAGCAGACATTCTAAAGTTATTCTCCGGATCAGGCATTCTAAAGTTATTCTCTGGAGCATACATTCTAAAGTTATTCTCTGGAGCAGACATTCTAAAGTTATTCTCTGGATCAGATATTCTAAAGTTATTCTCTAGATCAGGCATTTTAATGTTATTCTCCAGATCAGGCATTCGAATATTATTCTCTAGCTGTGACATTCTAAAGTTATTCTCTAGCTCAGACATTCTAAAGTTATTTTCTAGATCAGACATTCTAAAATTATTCTCTGGAGCAGACACTCTAAAGTTATTCTCTAGATCAGGCATTCTAAAGTTATTCTCTGGATCAGACATTCTAAAATTATTCTCTGGAGCAGACATTCTAAAGTTATTCTCTGGATCAGACATTCTAAAGTTATTCTCTGGTGTCAGGCATTCTAAAGTTAATCTCTGGATTAGACATTCTAAATTTATTCTATTGAGCAGACATTCTAAAGTTATTCTCTAGATCAGGCATTCTAAAGTGATTCTCCGGATCAGACATTCTAAAGTTATTCTCTGGAGCAGATATTCTAAAGTTATTCTCCGGATCAGGCATTCTAAAGTTATTCTCTGGAGCATACATTCTAGAGTTATTCTCTGGAGCAGACATTCTAAAGTTATTCTTTGGATCAGACATTCTAAAGTTATTCTCTGGAGCAGACATTCTAAAGTTATTCTCTGGATCAGACATTCTAAAGTTATTCTCTGGTGTCAGGCATTCTAAAGTTATTCTCTGGATCAGACATTCTAAATTTATTCTATTGAGCAGACATTCTAAAGTTATACTCTAGATCAGGCATTCTAAAGTGATTCTCTGGATCAGACATTCTAAAGTTATTCTCTGGAGCAGATATTCTAAAGTTATTCTCCGGATCAGGCATTCTAAAGTTATTCTCTGGAGCATACATTCTAAAGATATTCTCCGGAGCAGACATCCTAAGGTTATTCTCTGGTTTCTAAGGTTATTCTCTGGTTTCAGGCATTCTAAAGTTATTCTCTGGATCAGACATTCTAAAGTTATTCTTGGATCAGGTATTCTTACATTATTCTCTGGATCAGACATACTACAGTTAATCTTTGGAGCAGGTAGCCTTAAATTATTCTCTAGATCAGATAATGTAAAGTTATTCTCTGGATCAGACATTCTAAAGTTAATCTCTGACTCAGGCATTCTAAAGTTATTCTCTGGATCAGACATTCTAAAGTTATGCTCTGGATCAGACATTCTAGAGTTATTCTCTGGATCAGGTATTCTTAAATTATTCCCTGGATCAGACATTCTAAACTTATGCTCTGGATCAGACATTCTAGAGTTATTCTCTGGCTCAGGCATTCTAAAGTTATTCTGTGGATCAGATATTCTTAAGTTATTCTCTGGATCAGACATTCTAAAGTTATTCTCTATCGCAGACATTCTAAAGTTATTCTCTGGATCATGTATTCTTAAATTATTCTCTGGATCAGACATTCTAGTTATTCTCTGGATTCTAAGGTTATTTTCTGGTTTCAGGCATTCTAAAGTTATTCTCTGGCTCAGGCATTCAAAAGTTTTTCTCTGGATCAGACATTCTAAAGTTATTCTCTGGATCAGACATTCTACAGTTAGTCTCTGGATCAGACATTCTAAGGTTATTCTCTGGCTCAGGCATTCTAGTGTTATTCTCTGGATCAGATATTCTTAAGTTATTCTCTGGATCAGAGATTCTGAAGTTATTCTCTGGATCAGACATTCTAAAGTTATTCTCTATCGCAGACATTCTAAGGTTATTCTCTGGATCAGGTATTCTTAAATTATTCTCTGGATCAGACATTCTAAAGTTATTCTCTGGCTCAGGCATTCTAAAGTTATTCTCTGGATCAGACATTCTAATATTATTCACTGGATCAGACATTCTAAAGTTATTCTTGGATCAGGTATTCTTAAATTATTCTCTGGATCAGACATCCCATAGTTAATCTCTTGTTCAGGTATTCTAAAGTTATTCTCTGGCTCAGACATTCTAGGTATTCTCTGGATTTCAATGTTATTCTGTGGTTTCAGGCATTCTAAAGTTATTCTCTGGATCAGACATTCGACAGTTATTCTCTGGCTCAGACATTCTAAAATTATTCTCTGGATCAGACATTCTAAAGTTATTCTCTCGCTCAGGAATTCTAAAGTTATCCTCTGGATCCTAAATTTATTTTCTGGATCCTAATTCTACTACAAGTTTTTCTCTGTATCAGGCATTCTAAAGCTATTCTCTGGATGTGACATTCTAAAATTATTCTCTGGATCAGACATTCTAAAATTTTTCTCTGGAGCAGACATTCTAAAGTTATTCTCTAGATGATACATTCTAAAGTTATTCCCTGGATCGGATATTCTAAAGATATTCTCTGACTCAGGCATTCCAAAGTTATTCTCGGGATCAGACATTCTAAAGGTATTCTCTGGATCAGACATTCTAAAGTTATTCCCTGCCTCAGACATTCTAAAGTTATTCTCTAGCTCAGACATTCTAAAGTTATTCTCTGGATCAGACATTCTTAAGTTATTCTCTGGATCAGATATGCTAAAGTTATTCGCTGGATCAGACATTCTAAAGTTATTCTCGGGATCAGACATTCTAAAGTTATGCTCTGGATCAGACATTCTAGAGTTATTCTCTGGATCAGACATTCTACAGTTATTCTCTAGATGATACATTCTAAAGTTATTCCCTGGATCGGATATTCTAAAGTTATTCTCTGACTCAGGCATTCCAAAGTTATTCTCGGGATCAGACATTCTAAAGGTATTCTCTGGATCAGACATTCTAAAGTTATTCCCTGGCTCAGACATTCTAAAGTTATTCTCTAGCTCAGACATTCTAAAGTTATTCTCTGGATCAGACATTCTTAAGTTATTCTCTGGATCAGATATGCTAAAGTTATTCGCTGGATCAGACATTCTAAAGTTATTCCCTGGATCAGACATTCTAAAGTTATGCTCTGGTTCAGACATTCTAGGGTTATTCTCTGGCTCAGGCATTCTAAAGTTATTCTGTGGATCAGATATTCTTAAGTTATTCTCTGGATCAGACATTCTAAAGTTATTCTCTGGATCATGTATTCTTAAATTATTCTCGGGATCAGACATTCTAGTTATTCTCTGGATTCTAAGGTTATTTTCTGGTTTCAGGCATTCTAAAGTTATTCTCTGGCTCATGCATTCAGAAGTTTTTCTCTGGATCAGACATTCTAAAGTTATTCTCTGGATCAGACATTCTACAGTTATTCTCTGGATCAGACATTCTAAGGTTATTCTCTGGCTCAGGCATTCTAAAGTTATTCTCTGGATCAGATATTCTTAAGTTATTCTCTGGATCAGAGATTCTGAAGTTATTCTCTGGATCAGACATTCTAAAGTTATTCTCTATCGCAGACATTCTAAGGTTATTCTCTGGATCAGGTATTCTTAAATTATTCTCTGGCTCAGGCATTCTAAAGTTATTCTTTGGATCAGACATTCTAATATTATTCACTGGATCAGACATTCTAAAGTTATTCTTGGATCAGGTATTCTTAAATTATTCTCTGGATCAGACACCCCATAGTTAATCTCTTGTTCAGGTATTTTAAAGTTATTCTCTGGCTCAGGCATTCTAGGTATTCTCTGGATTCCAATGTTATTCTGTGGTTTCAGGCATTCTAAAGTTATTCTCTGGATCAGACATTCGACAGTTTTTCTCTAGATCAGGCATTCTAAAGTTATTCTCTGGATCATATATTCTAAATTTATTCTCTGACTCAGGCATTTTAAAGTTATTCTCTGTATCAGACATTCTAAAGTTATTCTCTGGCTCAGACATTCTAAAATTATTCTCTGGATCAGACATTCTAAAGTTATTCTCTCGCTCAGGAATTCTAAAGTTATCCACTGGATCCTAAATTTATTTTCTGGATCCTAATTCTACTACAAGTTTTTCTCTGTATCAGGCATTCTAAAGCTATTCTCTGGATCAGACATTCTAACATTATTCTCTGGATCAGATATTCTAAAGTTATTCTCTCGATCAGATATTCTAAAGTTATTCTCTGGAGCAGACATTCTAAAATTATTCTCTAGATCCGGCATTCTAAAGTTATTCTCTGGATCAGACATTCTAAAGTTATTCTCTGGATCAGACATTCTAAAGTTATTCTCTAGATCGGACATTCTAAAGTTATTCTCTGGATCAGACATTCTAAAGTTGTTCTCTGGATCAGACATTCTAAAGTTATTCTCTGGATCAGCCATTCTAAATTTATTCTCTCGATCAGATATTCTAAAGTTATTCTCTCGGTCAGACATTCTAAGCTCATCCTCTGGATCAGATATTCTAAAGTTATTCTCTGGATCAGATATTCTTAAGTTATTCTCTGGATCAGAGATTCTGAAGTTATTCTCTGGATCAGACATTCTAAAGTTATTCTCTATCGCAGACATTCTAAGGTTATTCTCTGGATCAGGTATTCTTAAATTATTCTCTGGATCAGACATTCTAAAGTTATTCTCTGGCTCAGGCATTCTAAAGTTATTCTCTGGATCAGACATTCTAATATTATTCACTGGATCAGACATTCTAAAGTTATTCTTGGATCAGGTATTCTTAAATTATTCTCTGGATCAGACATCCCATAGTTAATCTCTTGTTCAGGTATTCTAAAGTTATTCTCTGGCTCAGGCATTCTAGGTATTCTCTGGATTTCAATGTTATTCTGTGGTTTCAGGCATTCTAAAGTTATTCTCTGGATCAGACATTCGACAGTTATTCTCTGGCTCAGACATTCTAAAATTATTCTCTGGATCAGACATTCTAAAGTTATTCTCTCGCTCAGGAATTCTAAAGTTATCATCTGGATCCTAAATTTATTTTCTGGATCCTAATTCTACTACAAGTTTTTCTCTGTATCAGGCATTCTAAAGCTATTCTCTGGATCAGACATTCTAAAATTATTCTCTGGATCAGACATTCTAAATTTTTTCTCTGGAGCAGACATTCTAAAGTTATTCTCTAGATGATACATTCTAAAGTTATTCCCTGGATCGGATATTCTAAAGTTATTCTCTGACTCAGGCATTCCAAAGTTATTCTCGGGATCAGACATTCTAAAGGTATTCTCTGGATCAGACATTCTTAAGTTATTCTCTGGATCAGATATGCTAAAGTTATTCGCTGGATCAGACATTCTAAAGTTATTCTCGGGATCAGACATTCTAAAGTTATGCTCTGGATCAGACATTCTAGAGTTATTCTCTGGATCAGGTATTCTTAAAGTATTCCCTGGATCAGACATTCTAAAGTTATGCTCTGGATCAGACATTCTAGAGTTATTCTCTGGCTCAGGCATTCTAAATTTATTCTGTGGATCAGATATTCTTAAGTTATTCTCTGGATCAGACATTCTAAAGTTATTCTCTGGATCATGTATTCTTAAATTATTCTCTGGATCAGACATTCTAAAGTTATTCTCTGGATCATGTATTCTTAAATTATTCTCTGGATCAGACATTCTAGTTATTCTCTGGATTCTAACGTTATTTTCTGGTTTCAGGCATTCTAAAGTTATTCTCTGGCTCATGCATTCAAAAGTTTTTTCTCTGGATCAGACATTCTAAAGTTATTCTCTGGATCAGACATTCTACAGTTATTCTCTGGATCAGACATTCTAAGGTTATTCTCTGGCTCAGGCATTCTAAAGTTATTCTCTGGATCAGATATTCTTAAGTTATTCTCTGGATCAGAGATTCTGAAGTTATTCTCTGGATCAGACATTCTAAAGTTATTCTCTATCGCAGACATTCTAAGGTTATTCTCTGGATCAGGTATTCTTAAATTATTCTCTGGCTCAGGCATTCTAAAGTTATTCTCTGGATCAGACATTCTAATATTATTCACTGGATCAGACATTCTAAAGTTATTCTTGGATCAGGTATTCTTAAATTATTCTCTGGATCAGACATCCCATAGTTATTCTCTGGCTCAGGCATTCTAGGTATTCTCTGGATTCCAATGTTATTCTGTGGTTTCAGGCATTCTAAAGTTATTCTCTGGATCAGACATTGACAGTTTTTCTCTAGATCAGGCATTCTAAAGTTATTCTCTGGATCATATATTCTAAATTTATTCTCTGACTCAGGCATTTTAAAGTTATTCTCTGTATCAGACATTCTAAAGTTATTCTCTGGCTCAGACATTCTAAAATTATTCTCTGGATCAGACATTCTAAAGTTATTCTCTCGCTCAGGAATTCTAAAGTTATCCTCTGGATCCTAAATTTATTTTCTGGATCCTAATTCTACTACAAGTTTTTCTCTGTATCAGGCATTCTAAAGCTATTCTCTGGATCAGACATTCTAACATTATTCTCTGGATCAGACATTCTAAAAATTTTCTCTGGAGCAGACATTCTAAAGTTATTCTCTAGATGATACATTCTAAAGCTATTCCCTGGATCGGATATTCTAAAGTTATTCTCTGACTCAGGCATTCTAAAGTTATTCTCGGGATCAGACATTCTAAAGTTATTCTCTGGATCAGACATTCTAAAGTTATTCCCTGGCTCAGACATTCTAAAGTTATTCTCTAGCTCAGACATTCTAAAGTTATTCTCTGGATCAGACATTCTTAAGTTATTCTCTGGATCAGATATGCTAAAGTTATTCGCTGGATCAGACATTCTAAAGTTATTCTCGGGATCAGACATGCTAAAGTTATTCTCTGGATCAGACATTCTAAAGTTATTCTCGGGATCAGACGTTCTAAAGTTATTCACTGGATCAGACATTCTTAAGTTATTCTCTGGATCAGATATGCTCAAGTTATTCACTGGGTCAGATATTCTAAAGTTATTCTCTGGATCAGATATGCTAAAGTTGTTCTCTGAATCAAACATTCTAAAGATATTCTCGGAATCAGACATTCTAAAGTTATTCTCTTGATCAGACATTCTAAAGTTATTCTCTGGATCAGCCATTCTAAAGTTATTCTCTGGATCGGACATTCTAAAGTTATTCTCTGGATCAGACATTTTAAAGTTATTCTTTGGATCCTAAGGTTATTCTCTGGATCAGATATTCTAAAGTTATTTACTCGATCAGACATTCTAAAGTTATTCTCTGGATCAGACATTCTAAAGTTATTCTCTGGATCAGACATTCTTAAGTTATTCTCTGGATCAGATATGCTAAAGTTATTCACTGGATCAGATATTCTATAGTTATTCTCTGGATCAGATATGCTAAAGTTATTCAGTGGATCAAACATTCTAAAGTTATTCTCTGGATCAGATATTCTAAAGTTATTCTCTGGACAGACATTCTAAAATTATTCTCTAAATCAGACATTCTAAAGTTATTCTCTGGATCAGATATTCTAAAGTTATTCTCTCGATCAGACATTCTAAATTCATCCTCTGGATCAGATATTCTAAAGTTATTCTCTCGATCAGATATTCTAAAGTTATTCTCTGGATCAGACATTCTAAATTCATCCTCTGGATCAGATATTCTAAAGTTATTCTCTCGATCAGATATTCTAAAGTTATTCTCTGGATCAGACATTCTAAAGTTATTCTCTAGATCCGGCATTCTAAAGTTATTCTCTGGATCAGACATTCTAAAGTTATTCTCTGGATCAGACATTCTAGAGTTATTCTCTAGATCCGGCATTCTAAAGTTATTCTCTGGATCAGACAATCTAAAGTTATTCTCTGGACAGACATTCTAAAATTATTCTCTAAATCAGACATTCTAAAGTTATTCTCTGGATCAGATAATCTAAAATTATTCTCTGGATCAGCGATTCTAAATTTATTCTCTCGATCAGATATTCTAAAGTTATTCTCTCGATCACACATTCTAAATTCATCCTCTGGATCAGATATTCTAAAGTTATTCTCTCGATCAGATATTCTAAAGTTATTCTCTGGAGGAGACATTCTAAAGTTATTCTCTAGATCCGGCATTCTAAAGTTGTTCTCTGGATCAGACATTCTAAAGTTATTCTCTGGATCAGCCATTCTAAATTTATTCTCTCGATCAGATATTCTAAAGTTATTCTCTCGATCAGACATTCTAAGCTCATCCTCTGGATCAGATATTCTAAAGTTATTCTCTGGATCAGATATTCTTAAGTTATTCTCTCGATCAGAGATTCTGAAGTTATTCTCTGGATCAGACATTCTAAAGTTATTCTCTATCGCTGACATTCTAAAGTTATTCTCTGGCTCAGGCATTCTAAAGTTATTCTCTGGATCAGACATTCTAATATTATTCACTGGATCAGACATTCTAAAGTTATTCTTGGATCAGGTATTCTTAAATTATTCTCTGGATCAGACATCCCATAGTTAATCTCTTGTTCAGGTATTCTAAAGTTATTCTCTGGCTCAGGCATTCTAGGTATTCTCTGGATTTCAATGTTATTCTGTGGTTTCAGGCATTCTAAAGTTATTCTCTGGATCAGACATTCGACAGTTATTCTCTGGCTCAGACATTCTAAAATTATTCTCTGGATCAGACATTCTAAAGTTATTCTCTCGCTCAGGAATTCTAAAGTTATCCTCTGGATCCTAAATTTATTTTCTGGATCCTAATTCTACTACAAGTTTTTCTCTGTATCAGGCATTCTAAAGCTATTCTCTGGATCAGACATTCTAAAATTATTCTCTGGATCAGACATTCTAAAATTTTTCTCTGGAGCAGACATTCTAAAGTTGTTCTCTAGATGATACATTCTAAAGTTATTCCCTGGATCGGATATTCTAAAGTTATTCTCTGGATCAGGTATTCTTAAAGTATTCCCTGGATCAGACATTCTAAAGTTATGCTCTGGATCAGACATTCTAGAGTTATTCTCTGGCTCAGGCATTCTAAATTTTTTCTGTGGATCAGATATTCTTAAGTTATTCTCTGGATCAGACATTCTAAAGTTATTCTCTGGATCATGTATTCTTAAATTATTCTCTGGATCAGACATTCTAAAGTTATTCTCTGGATCATGTATTCTTAAATTATTCTCTGGATCAGACATTCTAGTTATTCTCTGGATTCTAACGTTATTTTCTGGTTTCAGGCATTCTAAAGTTATTCTCTGGCTCATGCATTCAAAAGTTTTTTCTCTGGATCAGACATTCTAAAGTTATTCTCTGGATCAGACATTCTACAGTTATTCTCTGGATCAGACATTCTAAGGTTATTCTCTGGCTCAGGCATTCTAAAGTTATTCTCTGGATCAGATATTCTTAAGTTATTCTCTGGATCAGAGATTCTGAAGTTATTCTCTGGATCAGACATTCTAAAGTTATTCTCTATCGCAGACATTCTAAGGTTATTCTCTGGATCAGGTATTCTTAAATTATTCTCTGGCTCAGGCATTCTAAAGTTATTCTCTGGATCAGACATTCTAATATTATTCACTGGATCAGACATTCTAAAGTTATTCTTGGATCAGGTATTCTTAAATTATTCTCTGGATCAGACATCCCATAGTTATTCTCTGGCTCAGGCATTCTAGGTATTCTCTGGATTCCAATGTTATTCTGTGGTTTCAGGCATTCTAAAGTTATTCTCTGGATCAGACATTGACAGTTTTTCTCTAGATCAGGCATTCTAAAGTTATTCTCTGGATCATATATTCTAAATTTATTCTCTGACTCAGGCATTTTAAAGTTATTCTCTGTATCAGACATTCTAAAGTTATTCTCTGGCTCAGACATTCTAAAATTATTCTCTGGATCAGACATTCTAAAGTTATTCTCTCGCTCAGGAATTCTAAAGTTATCCTCTGGATCCTAAATTTATTTTCTGGATCCTAATTCTACTACAAGTTTTTCTCTGTATCAGGCATTCTAAAGCTATTCTCTGGATCAGACATTCTAACATTATTCTCTGGATCAGACATTCTAAAAATTTTCTCTGGAGCAGACATTCTAAAGTTATTCTCTAGATGATACATTCTAAAGCTATTCCCTGGATCGGATATTCTAAAGTTATTCTCTGACTCAGGCATTCTAAAGTTATTCTCGGGATCAGACATTCTAAAGTTATTCTCTGGATCAGACATTCTAAAGTTATTCCCTGGCTCAGACATTCTAAAGTTATTCTCTAGCTCAGACATTCTAAAGTTATTCTCTGGATCAGACATTCTTAAGTTATTCTCTGGATCAGATATGCTAAAGTTATTCGCTGGATCAGACATTCTAAAGTTATTCTCGGGATCAGACATGCTAAAGTTATTCTCTGGATCAGACATTCTAAAGTTATTCTCGGGATCAGACGTTCTAAAGTTATTCACTGGATCAGACATTCTTAAGTTATTCTCTGGATCAGATATGCTCAAGTTATTCACTGGGTCAGATATTCTAAAGTTATTCTCTGGATCAGATATGCTAAAGTTGTTCTCTGAATCAAACATTCTAAAGATATTCTCGGAATCAGACATTCTAAAGTTATTCTCTTGATCAGACATTCTAAAGTTATTCTCTGGATCAGCCATTCTAAAGTTATTCTCTGGATCGGACATTCTAAAGTTATTCTCTGGATCAGACATTTTAAAGTTATTCTTTGGATCCTAAGGTTATTCTCTGGATCAGATATTCTAAAGTTATTTACTCGATCAGACATTCTAAAGT
>JAVVLW010005100.1:0-25000 GCA_034401795.1 Chaetoderma sp. LZ-2023a
TATTCTCTGGATCAGACATTCTAAAGTTATTCTCTGGATCAGACATTCTTAAGTTATTCTCTGGATCAGATATGCTAAAGTTATTCACTGGATCAGATATTCTATAGTTATTCTCTGGATCAGATATGCTAAAGTTATTCAGTGGATCAAACATTCTAAAGTTATTCTCTGGATCAGATATTCTAAAGTTATTCTCTGGACAGACATTCTAAAATTATTCTCTAAATCAGACATTCTAAAGTTATTCTCTGGATCAGATATTCTAAAGTTATTCTCTCGATCAGACATTCTAAATTCATCCTCTGGATCAGATATTCTAAAGTTATTCTCTCGATCAGATATTCTAAAGTTATTCTCTGGATCAGACATTCTAAATTCATCCTCTGGATCAGATATTCTAAAGTTATTCTCTCGATCAGATATTCTAAAGTTATTCTCTGGATCAGACATTCTAAAGTTATTCTCTAGATCCGGCATTCTAAAGTTATTCTCTGGATCAGACATTCTAAAGTTATTCTCTGGATCAGACATTCTAGAGTTATTCTCTAGATCCGGCATTCTAAAGTTATTCTCTGGATCAGACATTCTAAAGTTATTCTCTGGACAGACATTCTAAAATTATTCTCTAAATCAGACATTCTAAAGTTATTCTCTGGATCAGATAATCTAAAATTATTCTCTGGATCAGCGATTCTAAATTTATTCTCTCGATCAGATATTCTAAAGTTATTCTCTCGATCACACATTCTAAATTCATCCTCTGGATCAGATATTCTAAAGTTATTCTCTCGATCAGATATTCTAAAGTTATTCTCTGGAGGAGACATTCTAAAGTTATTCTCTAGATCCGGCATTCTAAAGTTGTTCTCTGGATCAGACATTCTAAAGTTATTCTCTGGATCAGCCATTCTAAATTTATTCTCTCGATCAGATATTCTAAAGTTATTCTCTCGATCAGACATTCTAAGCTCATCCTCTGGATCAGATATTCTAAAGTTATTCTCTGGATCAGATATTCTTAAGTTATTCTCTCGATCAGAGATTCTGAAGTTATTCTCTGGATCAGACATTCTAAAGTTATTCTCTATCGCTGACATTCTAAAGTTATTCTCTGGCTCAGGCATTCTAAAGTTATTCTCTGGATCAGACATTCTAATATTATTCACTGGATCAGACATTCTAAAGTTATTCTTGGATCAGGTATTCTTAAATTATTCTCTGGATCAGACATCCCATAGTTAATCTCTTGTTCAGGTATTCTAAAGTTATTCTCTGGCTCAGGCATTCTAGGTATTGTCTGGATTTCAATGTTATTCTGTGGTTTCAGGCATTCTAAAGTTATTCTCTGGATCAGACATTCGACAGTTATTCTCTGGCTCAGACATTCTAAAATTATTCTCTGGATCAGACATTCTAAAGTTATTCTCTCGCTCAGGAATTCTAAAGTTATCCTCTGGATCCTAAATTTATTTTCTGGATCCTAATTCTACTACAAGTTTTTCTCTGTATCAGGCATTCTAAAGCTATTCTCTGGATCAGACATTCTAACATTATTCTCTGGATCAGACATTCTAAAAATTTTCTCTGGAGCAGACATTCTAAAGTTATTCTCTAGATGATACATTCTAAAGCTATTCCCTGGATCGGATATTCTAAAGTTATTCTCTGACTCAGGCATTCTAAAGTTATTCTCGGGATCAGACATTCTAAAGTTATTCTCTGGATCAGACATTCTAAAGTTATTCCCTGGCTCAGACATTCTAAAGTTATTCTCTAGCTCAGACATTCTAAAGTTATTCTCTGGATCAGACATTCTTAAGTTATTCTCTGGATCAGATATGCTAAAGTTATTCGCTGGATCAGACATTCTAAAGTTATTCTCGGGATCAGACATGCTAAAGTTATTCTCTGGATCAGACATTCTAAAGTTATTCTCGGGATCAGACGTTCTAAAGTTATTCACTGGATCAGACATTCTTAAGTTATTCTCTGGATCAGATATGCTCAAGTTATTCACTGGGTCAGATATTCTAAAGTTATTCTCTGGATCAGATATGCTAAAGTTGTTCTCTGAATCAAACATTCTAAAGATATTCTCGGAATCAGACATTCTAAAGTTATTCTCTTGATCAGACATTCTAAAGTTATTCTCTGGATCAGCCATTCTAAAGTTATTCTCTGGATCGGACATTCTAAAGTTATTCTCTGGATCAGACATTTTAAAGTTATTCTTTGGATCCTAAGGTTATTCTCTGGATCAGATATTCTAAAGTTATTTACTCGATCAGACATTCTAAAGTTATTCTCTGGATCAGACATTCTAAAGTTATTCTCTGGATCAGACATTCTTAAGTTATTCTCTGGATCAGATATGCTAAAGTTATTCACTGGATCAGATATTCTATAGTTATTCTCTGGATCAGATATGCTAAAGTTATTCAGTGGATCAAACATTCTAAAGTTATTCTCTGGATCAGATATTCTAAAGTTATTCTCTGGACAGACATTCTAAAATTATTCTCTAAATCAGACATTCTAAAGTTATTCTCTGGATCAGATATTCTAAAGTTATTCTCTCGATCAGACATTCTAAATTCATCCTCTGGATCAGATATTCTAAAGTTATTCTCTCGATCAGATATTCTAAAGTTATTCTCTGGATCAGACATTCTAAATTCATCCTCTGGATCAGATATTCTAAAGTTATTCTCTCGATCAGATATTCTAAAGTTATTCTCTGGATCAGACATTCTAAAGTTATTCTCTAGATCCGGCATTCTAAAGTTATTCTCTGGATCAGACATTCTAAAGTTATTCTCTGGATCAGACATTCTAGAGTTATTCTCTAGATCCGGCATTCTAAAGTTATTCTCTGGATCAGACATTCTAAAGTTATTCTCTGGACAGACATTCTAAAATTATTCTCTAAATCAGACATTCTAAAGTTATTCTCTGGATCAGATAATCTAAAATTATTCTCTGGATCAGCGATTCTAAATTTATTCTCTCGATCAGATATTCTAAAGTTATTCTCTCGATCACACATTCTAAATTCATCCTCTGGATCAGATATTCTAAAGTTATTCTCTCGATCAGATATTCTAAAGTTATTCTCTGGAGGAGACATTCTAAAGTTATTCTCTAGATCCGGCATTCTAAAGTTGTTCTCTGGATCAGACATTCTAAAGTTATTCTCTGGATCAGCCATTCTAAATTTATTCTCTCGATCAGATATTCTAAAGTTATTCTCTCGATCAGACATTCTAAGCTCATCCTCTGGATCAGATATTCTAAAGTTATTCTCTGGATCAGATATTCTTAAGTTATTCTCTCGATCAGAGATTCTGAAGTTATTCTCTGGATCAGACATTCTAAAGTTATTCTCTATCGCTGACATTCTAAAGTTATTCTCTGGCTCAGGCATTCTAAAGTTATTCTCTGGATCAGACATTCTAATATTATTCACTGGATCAGACATTCTAAAGTTATTCTTGGATCAGGTATTCTTAAATTATTCTCTGGATCAGACATCCCATAGTTAATCTCTTGTTCAGGTATTCTAAAGTTATTCTCTGGCTCAGGCATTCTAGGTATTGTCTGGATTTCAATGTTATTCTGTGGTTTCAGGCATTCTAAAGTTATTCTCTGGATCAGACATTCGACAGTTATTCTCTGGCTCAGACATTCTAAAATTATTCTCTGGATCAGACATTCTAAAGTTATTCTCTCGCTCAGGAATTCTAAAGTTATCCTCTGGATCCTAAATTTATTTTCTGGATCCTAATTCTACTACAAGTTTTTCTCTGTATCAGGCATTCTAAAGCTATTCTCTGGATCAGACATTCTAAAATTATTCTCTGGATCAGACATTCTAAAATTTTTCTCTGGAGCAGACATTCTAAAGTTGTTCTCTAGATGATACATTCTAAAGTTATTCCCTGGATCGGATATTCTAAAGTTATTCTCTGACTCAGGCATTCCAAAGTTATTCTCGGGATCAGACATTCTAAAGGTATTCTCTGGATCAGACATTCTAAAGTTATTCCCTGGCTCAGACATTCTAAAGTTATTCTCTAGCTCAGACATTCTAAAGTTATTCTCTGGATCAGACATTCTTAAGTTATTCTCTGGATCAGATATGCTAAAGTTATTCGCTGGATCAGACATTCTAAAGTTATTCTCGGGATCAGACATGCTAAAGTTATTCTCTGGATCAGACATTCTAAAGTTATTCTCGGGATCAGACGTTCTAAAGTTATTCACTGGATCAGACATTCTTAAGTTATTCTCGCATCAGATATGCTAAAGCTATTCCCTGGATCAGATATTCTAAATTTAATCTCTGGATCAGATATTCTAAAGTTATTCACTGGATCAGACATTCTAAAGTTATTCTCTGGATCAGACATTCTAAAGTTATTTCTGGATCAGACATTCTTAAGTTATTCTCTGGATCAAATATGCTAAAGTTATTCACTGGGTCAGATATTCTAAAGTTATTCTCTGGATCAGATATGCTAAAGTTGTTCTCTGAATCAGACATTCTAAAGATATTCTCTGGATCAGACATTTTAAAGTTATTCTTTGGATCCTAAGGTTATTCTCTGGATCAGATATTCTAAAGTTATTCTCTGGATCAGACATTCTAAAGTTATTCTCCGGATCAGATATGCTAAAGTTATTCACTGGATCACATATTCTATAGTTATTCTCTGGATCAGATATGCTAAAGTTATTCAGTGGATCAAACATTCTAAAGTTATTCTCTGGATCAGATATTCTAAAGTTATTCTCTGGACAGTCATTCTAAAATTATTCTCTAAATCAGACATTCTAAAGTTATTCTCTGGATCAGATAATCTAAAATTATTCTCTGGATCAGCCATTCTAAATTTATTCTCTCGATCAGATATTCTAAAGTTATTCTCTCGATCAGACATTCTAAATTCATCCTCTGGATCAGATATTCTAAAGTTATTCTCTCGATCAGATATTCTAAAGTTATTCTCTGGAGCAGACATTCTAAAGTTATTCTCTAGATCCGGCATTCTAAAGTTATTCTCTGGATCAGACATTCTAAAGTTATTCTCCGGATCAGACATTCTAGAGTTATTCTCTAGATCCGGCATTCTAAAGTTATTCTCTGGATCAGACATTCTAAAGTTATTCTCTGGACAGACATTCTAAAATTATTCTCTAAATCAGACATTCTAAAGTTATTCTCTGGATCAGATAATCTAAAATTATTCTCTGGATCAGCGATTCTAAATTTATTCTCTCGATCAGATATTCTAAAGTTATACTCTCGATCAGACATTCTAAATTCATCCTCTGGATCAGATATTCTAAAGTTATTCTCTCGATCAGATATTCTAAAGTTATTCTCTGGAGCAGACATTCTAAAGTTATTCTCTAGATCCGGCATTCTAAAGTTATTCTCTGGATCAGACATTCTAAAGTTATTCTCTGGATCAGACATTCTAAAGTTATTCTCTAGATCGGACATTCTAAAGTTATTCTCTGGATAAGCCATTCTAAAGTTGTTCTCTCGATCAGATATTCTAAAGTTATTCTCTCGATCAGACATTCTAAGCTCATCCTCTGGATCAGACATTCTAAAGTTATTCTCCGGATCAGACATTCTAGAGTTATTCTCTAGATCCGGCATTCTAAAGTTATTCTCTGGATCAGACATTCTAAAGTTATTCTCTGGACAGACATTCTAAAATTATTCTCTAAATCAGACATTCTAAAGTTATTCTCTGGATCAGATAATCTAAAATTATTCTCTGGATCAGCGATTCTAAATTTATTCTCTCGATCAGATATTCTAAAGTTATACTCTCGATCAGACATTCTAAATTCATCCTCTGGATCAGATATTCTAAAGTTATTCTCTCGATCAGATATTCTAAAGTTATTCTCTGGAGCAGACATTCTAAAGTTATTCTCTAGATCCGGCATTCTAAAGTTATTCTCTGGATCAGACATTCTAAAGTTATTCTCTGGATCAGACATTCTAAAGTTATTCTCTAGATCGGACATTCTAAAGTTATTCTCTGGATAAGCCATTCTAAAGTTGTTCTCTCGATCAGATATTCTAAAGTTATTCTCTCGATCAGACATTCTAAGCTCATCCTCTGGATCAGATATTCTAAAGTTATTCTCTCGATCAGATATTCTAAAGTTATTCTCTAGATCCGGCATTCTAAAGTTATTCCCTGGATCAGACATTCTAAAGTTATTCTCTGGAGCAGACATTCTAAAGTTATTCTCTAGATCCGGCATTCTAAAGTTATTCTCTGGATCAGACATTCTAAAGTTATTCACTGGATCTGACATTCTAAATTTATTCTCTGGATCAGACATTCTAAAGTTATCGTCTGGATCCGGCATTCTAAAGTTACCCTCGGGATCAGACATTCTAAAGTTATTCTCTAGATCAGACATTCTAAAGTTATTCTCTGGATTAGACATTCTAAAGTTATTCACTGTATCAGACATTCTAAAGTTATTCTCTGGATCCTGAAGTTATTCTCTGGATCAGACATTCTAAAGTTATTCTCTGGATCAGACATTCTAAAGTTATTCGCTGGATCAGACATTCTAAAGTTATTCTTTGGTTCAGGTATTCTAAAGTTAGTCTCTAGATCCTAAGGTTATTCTCTGATTTCAGTACTTCTAAAGTTATTCTCTCGATCAAGCATTCTAAAGTTATTCTCTGGATCAAACTTTCTAAGGTTATTCTCTGGATCAGGTATTCTAAGGTTATTCTCTGGATCAGGCATTCTAAGGTTATTCTCTGGATCCTGAAGTCATTCTCTGGATTCTTAGGTTATTCGCTTGATCCTGAAGTTATTTTCTGAATCAGACATTCTAAAGTTATTCTCTATATCAGGCATTCTAAAGTTATTCTCTGGATCTGACATTCTAATGTTATTCTCTGGATCAGGCATTCTAAAGTTAATCTCTGGATCACACATTCTATAGGTATCGTCTGGATCAAACACTCTAAAGTTATTCTCTGGTTCAGGCATTCTAAGGTTATTCTCTGGATCTTGAAGTCATTCTCTGGATTCTTAAGTTATTCGCTGGATCCTGAAGTTACTTTCTGAATCAGACATTCTAAAGTTATTCTCTATATCAGGCATTCTAAAATTATTCTCTGGATCTGACATTCTAATGTTATTCTCTGGATCAGGCATTCTAAAGTTAATCTCTGGATCACACATTCTATAGGTATCGTCTGGATCCGACATTCTAAAGTTATTCTCTGGATCAGATATTCTACAGTTATTCTCTGGATCAGGCATTCTAAGGTTATTCTCTGGATCCTGAAGTTAGTCTCTGGATCCTAAGGTTATTCTCTGGTTTCAAGCATTCTAAACCTATTCTTTCGATCAGACATTGTGAAGTTATACTCTGGATTAGACATTCAAACGGTATTCTCTAGATCAGGAATTCTAAAGTTATTCTCTGAATCAGATATTCTAAAGTTATTCTCTGGATCCGACATTCTAAAGTTATTCTCTGGCTCAGACATTCTAAAGTTATTCTCTGGATCAGACATTCTAAAGTTATTCTCTGGATCAGACATTGTAAAGTTATTCTCTCACTCAGGCATTCTAGAGTTATTCTCTGGATCCTAAAGTTATTTTTTTGATCCAAATTCTACTACAAGTTTTTCTCTGAATCAGGAATTCTAAAGCTATTTCCCTAGATTAGACATTTTAAAGTTATTCTCTGGATCAGACATTCTAAAGTTATTCTCTGGATCAGGTATTCTTAAATTATTCTCTGGATCAGACATTCTAAAGTTATTCTCTGGCTCAGGCATTCTAAAATTATTCTCTGGATCAGCCATTCTAAAGTTATTCTCTGGATCAGACATTCTAAGTTTATTCTCTGGATCAGACATTATAATGTTATCTATAGATCAGACATTCTAAAGTTATTCTCTGGATCAGATATTCTAATATTATTCTCTGGATCTGACATTCTAAAGTTATTCTCTGGATCAGATATTCTAAAATTATTCTCTGGATCTGAGATTCTAAAGTTATTCTCTGGATCAGACATTCTAGTTATTCTCTGGATTCCAAGGTTATTTTCTGGTTTCAGGCATTCTAAAGTTATTCTCTGGATCAGACATTCTAAAGTTATTCTCTGGATCAGCTATTCTAAAGTTATTCTCTGAATCAAATATTCTATAGTTATTCTCTGGATCAGACATTCTAATGTTATTCGCTGGATCATACATTCTAAGGGTATTCTCTGGACCCTGAAGTTATTCTCTGGATTCTAAGGTTATTCTCTGGATCCTAAAGTTATTCTCTGGATCAGATATTCTAAAGTTATTCTCTGGTTAAGACATTATAAAGTTATTCTCTGGATCAGATATTCTAGGGTTATTCTCTCGATCAGACATTCTAAAGTTATACTCTCGATCAGACATTCTAAAATTATTATCTGGATATCTGACATTCTAAAGTTATTCTCGCGATCAGACATTCTAAAGTTATTCTCTGGATCAGACATTCTAATGTTATTCTCTGGATCAGACATTCTAAAGTTTTCTCTGGATCAGACATTCTAATATTATTCTCTGGATCTGACATTCTAAAGTTATTCTCTCGATCAGAAATTCCAAATTTATTCTCTGGATCAGACATTCTAAAATTATTCTCTGGATATCTGACATTCTAAAGTTATTCTCTCGATCAGACATTCTGAAGTTATTCTCTGGATCAGACATTCTTGTTATTCTCTGGATTCTAAGGTTATTTTCTGGTTTCAGGCATTCTAAAGTTATTCTCTGGATCAGACATTCTAAAGTATTCTCTGGATCAGCTATTCTAAAGTTACTCTCTGGATCAGACATTCTAAAGTTACTCTCTGGATCAGACATTCTAAAGTTATTCTCTGGATCAGACATTCTAAAATTATTCCCTGGATATTCTGACATTCTAAAGTTAATCTCTCGATCAGTCATTCTGAAGTTATTCTCTGGATCAGACATTCTAGTTATTCTCTGGATTCTAAGGTTATTTTCTGGTTTCAGGCATTCTAAAGTTATTCTCTGGATCAAATATTCTAAAGTTATTCTCTGGATCAGACATTATAATGTTATTCTATCGATCAGACATTCTAAAGTTATTCTCTGGATCAGACATTCTAATGTTATTCTATCGATCAGACATTCTAAGGTTATTCTCTGGATCAGGCATTCTAAAGTTATTCTCTGCATTCTAAGGTTATTCTCTGGTTTCAGGCATTCTAAAGTTATTCTATCGATCAGGCATTCTAAAGTTATTCTCTGGATCAAACATTCTAAAGTTATTCTCTGGATCAAACATTCTAAAGTTATTCTCTGGATCAGGCAATCTAAGGTTATTCTCTGGATCCTGAAGTTATTCTCTGGATCAGATATTCTAAAGTCATTCTCTGGATCTGACAATCTAAAGTTATTCTCTCGATCAGACATTCCAAATTTTTTCACTGGATCAGACATTCTAAAATTATTCTCTGGATATCTGACATTCTAAAGTTATTCTCTCGATCAGACATTCTGAAGTTATTCTCTGCATTCTAAGGTTATTCTCTGGTTTCAGGCATTCTAAAGTTATTCTATCGATCAGGCATTCTAAAGTTATTCTCTGGATCAAACATTCTAAAGTTATTCTCTGGATCAGGCATTCTAAGGTTATTCTCTGGATCCTGAAGTTATTCTCTGGATCAGATATTCTAAAGTCATTCTCTGGATCTGAGAATCTAAAGTTATTCTCTCGATCAGACATTCCAAATTTATTCTCTGGATCAGACATTCTAAAATTATTCTCTGGATATCTGACATTCTAAAGTTATTCTCTCGATCAGACATTCTGAAGTTATTCTCTGGATCAGTTCTCTGGATCAGTTCTCTGGATTCTAAGGTTATTTTCTGGTTTCAGGCATTCTAAAGTTATTCTCTGGATTTGACATTCTAAAGTTATTCTCTGGATCAGACATTCTATAGTTATTCTCCGGATCTTAAGGTTATTCTCCGGATCAGACATTCTGAAGTTATTCTATGGATCAGACATTCTAAAACCTTTCTCTGGATCAGACATTATAAAGATATCTCTGGGTTAGGCATACTAACGGGCTATCTTCCGATATGCGAATTCACCTTCTTAGGCTGAGGAGAGTTCATTTCTGCCAAAAAGAAAGCTGGTAATTTTGGCATTTGACGTCACAATGCACACTATACATGCCTTTACAGGCGAGACATTGTACGCTTCAGCGTTCTTTTTAATAAAGAGATCCAATTCTAATTATGCCCCGCGTATTTGTAACTAAGTTCCTCCCGCGTTTTTTTGCGCATGTTGAAATCGATTTTGAAACTTTGAAAGCTCAATTCCCATTATATATATTTTTTACAGGTAAGCTGGTAAATATTTTGATACTAATTTGTCTTTGGCAGCAACAGCTCTCAGTGAAATTGATATCAGAATACTCAACACAATTTTAATTCCATCCATCCCTTTGGTACAAATATATTATTTGAGATGAAGACAGCTCCTCAGTTTGACAGTTTACCTCGAGCCACTAGGACGTGTTTTTAAAGTACCATTACTCCATTAAAGGGAAGTTACCCATTGTGTAGTATATATCACTGCTAGAAAGTTGTATGAGTGATAACTGGAACAAGTTTAATCCTGTGTGATAATGTGATGTTCATTTAGTGCTTTGTGAAAATATGCATGTGTATTAATTGCGGCCATTGTATTTGACCGTATTCCCACTATAGCCATTTATGTGTCGAAGTACATGGTTATCAGATGGGTAGCACTACAGGACTAAGTTCCAAACGTGCATATGATACATGTTACAGAATGCCTGCAGTCTAAGGTCACTGCATCAATGGCAGATAATTCGAATGCCAGTCTGGTGAATGTTTCACCTTCAAACTGTATTATTCAGAGTACAAATACTAAAGCCGTGATGGCAGATCATTCAATAACTGTCTCTGAAGTCAGTGAAAATTATGAGTGAAGTGGGGTATCTGTGACCCAAAGTAATGCAGCTGTGACTCAGTCTGATATGTTAAATACGTTTAAGTCATTAAGAGAAACACAAGAAAAATAAATGGTTTTTTTAAACAAGTTGATATCACAGCAAGCGGGTAAAAGTAATAAGCGGAGAGAAATGAGCCGCCTGTGAAACAATGTCGTTAACAGCTACAGACCTCCCATCATCTTAGGCTACAGAATTGCAATAATCTGTCAACACCTAGAGTACGGATTAGGTACACTCAAGTCAAGAATGGACCTGAGAAAGCTAAGAATTTTGGCTGATGACAAGACACAGTGGGCAAAAGCGAAGAAGGACTGATTGCAGCTAAGGATGTTTCTACTACTACAGCCGCAGAATACAGTAATCATACATACATACATACAAACATACATACATACATACATACATACATACATAGAGTAAACAGTCTTGGTGCGGTGGTCCAGTGGAAAGATGCCTGGTTGCTGATGCTATGCGGAGTTGCAGGATGACGGTTCGATCCCCCGACCGGGAGATGGTGATCAACAAATTAAACTAACGGGTGCAGCACTGTCGGCTAAGTTAGCACATGGAAATTGAAGCCGCACGTTGCCAGTGCGTCAATAAAATAAAAATACATACATACATACATACATACATAGAGTAAATACATACACACAATGGCGGTTCGATCCCCCGACCGGGAGATGGTGATCAACAAATTAAACTAACGGGTGCAGCACTGTCGGCTAAGTTAGCACATGGAAATTGAAGCCGCACGTTGCCAGTGCGTCAATAAAATAGAAATACATATACTGCCAGAGCCGTGCTGGAGTCAGAGTACAATAGGCGTAAAAGCCTAGGATTGATTGTGACAGATGCATCCACAGATAGTCCCATATGAATCGTCAGTGTGTCAGTATATCGGACATGTGAAAACTGGTCGGCCAATCCTTGACTTTTAGTCTTGGTGCGGTGGTCCAGTGGAAAGATGCCTGGTTGCTGATGCTATGCGGAGTTGCAGGATGACGGTTCGATCCCCCGACCGGGAGATGGTGATCAACAAATTAAACTAACGGGTGCAGCACTGTCGGCTAAGTTAGCACATGGAAATTGAAGCCGCACGTTGCCAGTGCGTCAATAAAATAAAAATACATACATACATACATACATACATAGAGTAAACAGTCTTGGTGCGGTGGTCCAGTGGAAAGATGCCTGGTTGCTGATGCTATGCGGAGTTGCAGGATGACGGTTCGATCCCTCGACCGGGAGATGGTGATCAACAAATTAAACTAACGGGTGCAGCACTGTCGGCTAAGTTAGCACATGGAAATTGAAGCCGCACGTTGCCAGTGCGTCAATAAAATAAAAATACATACATACATACATACATAGAGTAAATACATACACACAATGGCGGTTCGATCCCCCGACCGGGAGATGGTGATCAACAAATTAAACTAACGGGTGCAGCACTGTCGGCTAAGTTAGCACATGGAAATTGAAGCCGCACGTTGCCAGTGCGTCAATAAAATAAAAAATACATATACTGCCAGAGCCGTGCTGGAGTCAGAGTACAATAGGCGTAAAAGCCTAGGATTGATTGTGACAGATGCATCCACAGATAGTCCCATATGAATCGTCAGTGTGTCAGTATATCAGACATGTGAAAGCTGCTCGGCCAATCCTTGACTTTTAGTCTTGGTGCGGTGGTCCAGTGGAAAGATGCCTGGTTGCTGATGCTATGCGGAGTTGCAGAATGGCGGTTCGATCCCCCGACCGGGAGATGGTGATCAACAAATTAAACTAACGGGTGCAGCACTGTCGGCTAAGTTAGCACATGGAAATTGAAGCCGCACGTTGCCAGTGCGTCAATAAAATAAAAAATACATACATACATACATACATACATACCTAGAGTAAATCACGAGATATGAGATCTGGCTAATCCCCTATACATTCCTGAGACATAAAAATTGGTAATGTACAGGGATTGCTTGTTAAAGGTACAGTTCCATTAATTTCAGTAACATAATATATTATGAATTTTGCTGCAAACATGTCTAAGATTGAGTGTAAGGACATTGTTGTTAAACTCACTGACTCAATGAAGCTGATTTCAGCTGGATTTACTGCTTTAGGTCAATATCACAAGGATAACTTTAAGCCGGTTATCAATAAGTGATATAAACAGCTCTGTAAACCTGATCACAAAGTGGCAGATATGTTATTTGGAGAGGACCTGCCCAAACAATTGAAAGATATTGGAGAAGCGAGTAGACTTGGCCAACAAATGAGACCTGGGGTTCTCCGACCAATTAAACAAGAAAAATGGTAACCCTTCAACTAGCCATAATAACATGTTTGGTCGTGGGTATTATGGGAGACCATATTTAGGCAAGGAGAACCAACCATTCTACACCAACAAACCAAAGATGAGGAACGTAGGGGTGGAAAAAGAAGTCTCAGATGTAGAGTTGCCTCATAACAATAATCTAGCTACCTGTAGTGAAGAAGTGAGTTTTACTAGTAGCAAACCACTGGAAAATGTTATAAACACACCAGGAAACTTTGTAGCTGGAAAGACAGCAAAATGTTTAATAGAATGGAAAGATATTACAAGTGATATTAAGATTTTGGAAACGATTCAGAGGTTGCATATTGAATTTTGTGTGATTCCAATACAGACACTGTCAAGGAAACAAATTAGATTTTCTGAAAAAGACAACCTTTTGATGAACAATGAAATAAATAAGCTTCAACAGTTACATGTCATTGGACAGGTGTTTGACAAGCAAGATGGTGAATTTATATCAAACATTTTTACTCGACAAAAGAAAGATGGCGGTTGCAGAGTTATTTTGAATCTTAAATCTTTGAATCAGTATGTCCATAGTCCACAGTTTAAGATGGGCACTCTAAGGTCTGTATTATTGTTAATGTCTAGAAATTGTTTTTTTCGCGTCTATTGATGTAAAAGATGTCTATTACACCATTCCCATTAATAAAAATGTCTAAGATTTCTTTGGAATGGCTGTAAGTATGCATTCTGTTGTTTAGCTAATGGTCTTACGAGTGCGCCCCGTATAATTACAAAATTAATGAAGTGCATATTTTCGACATTAAGAAAACAGGGCCATGCGAACATGAACTATATCGATGATTCTTTATTGGTGTCAAATACATATTGTGAATGTAAACAAAATATTGCAAAGACAGTGGATATTATGGACAGACTAGGATTCACTGTGCATCCTGATAAATCAATATTAGAACCTACCACAATAATTAAATTTTTAGGTTTCATATTGAATTCTAAGACGATATCAATAAAGTTAACTAGTGACAAAGCGGTTAAAACCATTAACAAGGTTAGTCAGCTGTTAGAGAAAAGGCAATATACTATTAGGGAGTTTGCTGAAATTACACATAGACCTATGTATGTAAAGCGACTGGAAATTCTAAAAAAATGAAACACTGAAGGGTAGCTTAGGCAATTATGACGTAACAATTTTGAATGCAGAGAAGACTTAAAATGGTGGATTAGGAGCATTGCAATGTGTGAAAAATCGGTGACGGTTCCCAACCATGACATTAGTTTAACTAGTGATGCCCCAAATTTAGGCTGGGGTGGTACATATAATGGGCAATCGACTGGTGGACTCTGGAACGAAGGAGAGGCGTGCAGAGATATACATTATTTAGAATTGCATGCAGCATTGCTAACTCTTAAGTCATTTTGCAATAATATGCGTAATGTTCATATCAAAATATTCATGGATAACACTACAGCGATGATTTATATTAACAAACAGGGTGGAATGAAAGTGTTATGTAATAATATTGCTAGGGAAATATGGTTATGGGCTATTCCAAGAAATATTTGGCTATCAGCTGCACACTTACCTGGCTCCATGAACACAGAAGCTGACTTGGCTTCACGGCAACATAATAGTGACACAGAATGGATGTTAAACTAATGTGTTTTTAATCAGCTCATGTCCGTTTTTGGGAAACCAGATATAGACCTATTTGCATCCAGGTTAAATAACCTATTACTCAATTATGTGTCATGGAAGCCAGACCCTGGCACGTTAGCTGTGGACGCTTTTGCCATGTATTGGGGGAAATCACTTAATTACATTTTCCCTCCTTTTAGTATGATAGGTCGTGCATTAAGAAAGGTGGAGGACGATACAGCAGAAGCGATTTTAATAGCACCTATATGGCTAACACAGTTTTGGTTTCCGAGGCTTCTAAAGTTCATCTCGGACTGCCCACGCATCCTGCCAGTGAGCAGGACATTGTTAATAATGCCAAACAACAGGGCAATGCATCGCCCCATGAAGCACAAGCTTTATCTGACTGCTTTCAGAATATCGGGCAAACACTCCGCAAGAGAGGCATATCACAAGAAGATGTTGACGTGCTTTTACAGTCATGGCGCAGTTCCACACAATCCCAATATCGGGTATATATCAAAAAGTGAATGTGTTTTTGTGGACAAAGGGAACGTGACCACTTTTCACCATTTATAAACATTGTGTTGGATTTTCTCAATTTTTTATACAAGTCTGGATTAGACTAAAGTGGTCTAAATTCAGCAAGATCAGCATTATCTGCTTTGCTTAGTGTTGGGACTAATGAAAGTATCGGTAATGATCCTTTGATAAAGAAATTTTTGACAGTTGTATATAATTTTAAACCAGCTCTACTGCGATATATCGCAACATGGGATGTCAATTTAGTTCTTGACTATATCAACAATGCATCAGATGTAATATTCTATCATTGAAGCAATTATCGTTAACCCTTGTGATGTTGCTTGGTTTTCTGTCGGGCCAGCGAGTTCAATCCTTATATTTGATTGGCATTCGTAATATAGAGTTTGTGAACACATTTGTAAAGATTAGATTTGGCGATCTGCTGAAGCAATCAAAGCCTAGCAGGCAGCAAACGGAACTTGTTAGCTACGTCGGTGATCATAAACCAGTATCAAAAGACACAATAGCTAGGTGGATAAAACTATTATTAGTTAGTGCAGGTGTGAATATTAACATTTTAAGGCACATAGCATTCGGTCAGCATCAACAACCAATGCGGCTTTGAAGAATGAGCCAGTAGCCACCATTATGAGGACTGCTGGTTGGTCAAGTGGGTCAGCTTTCCGGAAATTCTATAGGATGCCAGTTACAGTTGAAATTACATTTGGAAATGCCCTTGTTGAAAACACGATATAACAGCAAGGGAAGTAACGGGGTTTTTCTAGGCATGCTAGATTAGATGCATGTATGTCCTAACATCGCTCATTTTCGGTTAAAATATTTAGACTGCTACAGTACAGAAATAAAATGCATTTCTCTAAATATCTCAAATAATATATTTGTACCAGAGGGGACTGGATGGAATTAATAAATTAAATGAAATTTATTGATATTTGATTGTAATTCCATCCCGTCCCATATGGTACATAGATAGTATGTGCCCTCCCTTATTGAGGGTGCACACCCATTATTTCACAATGCATTTGATTTCTACGCTAATGCCTGAGGAGCTGTCTTCATCTCACATAATGTCTATGCACCATATGGGACGGGATGTAATTAGAATCATACAATTCGTACATTTTCGTCATAGACTTTTGTTTTGATTTTCATGACGGAGCTACATCATGTTGATTTTGACATATTTAATTCTGACGGCAAATATATGAGAGGCAACTGATCGCATCCCTCTATTGTGCTTCATAATATTTTGAAGATAATGAGTGCGACAGTGGTTAGCAACACCGATAGGCGATAATTACAGGTGAATGATTACATATGTTTGTTACAGTGGTTAGCAGCACCGATAGGCGATACTTACAGGTGAATGATTACAGATAATGTTTGCAACAGTGGTTAGCACCACCAATAGGAGATAATTACCGGTGAATGATTACAGATAATGTTTACAACAGTGGTTAGCAGCACCGATAGGCGATAATTACAGGTGAATGATTACAGATAATGTTTGTGACAGTGGTTAGCACCACCAGTAGGCGATAATTACAGCTGGATGATTACAGATAATGTTTTCATAACGTCATTAGCATTGAAGTTTCTCAGCAGTGGTGAGATAGAGCAATGTATTGGAACATGGGCTCTGAGAGGAGTTGCTGCATATGTGCGTGCGTGCATGAGTGCGTGCGTGCCTGCGTGAGTGAGTGAGCGAGTGAGTGAGTGAGTGAGTGAGTGAGCGAGCGAGTCAATGTGTGTGTGTGTGTGTGCGTGTGCGTGCGTGCGTGCGTGCGTGCGTGCGTGCGTGCGTGCGTGCGTGCGTGCGTGCGTGCGTGCGTGCGTGCGTGCGTGCGTGCGAGCGGGCGGGCCGGCTGGCGGACGGGCATGCAGGCGGGCGGGCGGGCGTGTTATAATATCAGTATATAATAACATGTCCTTCATGCTTCAGAGAATGGTATTTGCACATTTCCGCCACATCTTGGAACAACAGTCACGCCACAGAAGGATCAGTACAATGTCCATGAAACCATTACTATCAAGTGTGATGATCATCTTTATCAGCAAGGGCCGCAACGAATTACATGCTCTCATGTTGGTCTTTGGAGCGACCATGTTAACTGTTCTAAGAACATTACATGTATGTTATATTCTACTACACTATTTCTCTCATACATCCTCTCACACCTTATGTACTGATAGATACCAGTATTATATATTTTTCTCATACCCACCTTGCTCCACCCCGCACATCCTATACACCCCAACCCCACTCCCAGCTTATACACTGATAACTAGCAGTATTATATATTGTTCTCACCCACCCCATCTCACCCGCACATCATATACACTGTGGTATATATATATATATATATATATATATATATATATATATATATATATATATATATATATATATATATATATATATATATATATATATATATATATATCGTGCTCACCCACACCACCCCAGCTTACACACGGATTGCTACCAGTATTATGTATTGTTCTCACCCACCTCACCCCATCTCACCCTCAAAAGCTTATACACTGATAGCTAGCAGGATTATATATTGTTCTCACCCACCCCATCTCACCCGCACAGCATATACACTGATACATACCAGTGTTATATATATATATATATATATATATATATATATATATCGCTCTCACCCACCCCACCCCAGCTTACACACTGATAGCTACCAGTATTATGTATTGTTCTCACCCACCCCACCCCCACCCAACACCCCCAGCTTATACACTGATAGCTACCAGTATTATGTATTGTTCTCACCCACCTCACCCCATCTCACCCTCAAAGCTTATACACTGATAGCTACCAGTATTATATATTGTTCTCACCCACCTCAGCCCACCCCAATCCCACCCCAGCTTATACACTGATAGCTAGCAGTAGCATATGTTTTTCTCATGCCCACCTCACCCCACCCCATCTCACCCTCAAAGCTTATACACTGATAGATACCAGTATTATATATTGTTCTCACCCACAAAAGCCCACCCCAATCCCACCCCCAGCTTATACACTGATAGCTAGCAGTATTATATGTTTTTCTCATGCCCACCTCACCCCACCCCATCTCACCCTCAAAGCTTATACACTGATAGATACCAGTATTATATATTGTTCTCACCCACCCCACCCCAATCCAACCCCCAGCTTACACACACGCACGCACGCACGCACGCATGCGCGCGCACGCACGCACGCACGCACGCACGCACGCACGCACAGCATTATGTATTGTTCGCATACACCCCCTCGCATCTTATACACGGAGACATATCAGTACTATATATGACTTTCTTGTTTCCCCCACAGCCTGTGCACTGACATATACTGACTTCGCTGTAATTAAAGACAGAAAGATTGATGGCTTTAACACTGCAAGCCATAACGTATCGAGTGTTGCAGAATGCGAGGATCTCTGTCGAAACACAAGAGACTTTACTTGTCTGTCTGCCGATCTTGACAGGCAGTCAGACGGAACGTTTGTTTGCCATCTGTCTGATGTTGGACGCCGTCAAAGACCTGAGAAATATACAAAAAGCAAAGATATTAAACACCTGGATCGTCTGTGTATTCGTACAGGTAAGCTTTAATACACATTCTACAGAATGTCAATTAAATTGTAAATCCATCAATGTTCTAACGGAGAGGGCTATGTGACACCTGACAGAGTTTCCAATGTTCTAATGGAGAGGGCTATGTGACACCTGATAGAGTTTCTGATGTTCTAATGGAGAGGGCTATGTGACACCTGATAGAGTTTCCGATGGTCTAATGGAGAGGACTATGTGACACCTGATAGAGTTTTCCAATGTGCTAACGGAGAGGGCTATGTGACACCTGTCAGCGAGTTTTCCAATGTCCTAATGGAGAGAGCTCTGTCACACCTGACAGAGTTTTCCAATGTTCTAATGGAGAGGGCTATGTGACACTTGATAGAGTTTTCCAATGGTCTAATGGAGATGACTAGGTGACACTTGACAGAGTTTTCCAATGCTCTAATGGAGAGGAATCTGTGACACTTGACAGAGTTTTCCAATGCTCTAATGGAGAGTGATCTGTGACACTTGACAGAGATTTCCAATGTTCTAATGGAGAGGATTAGGTGAGATTTGAGTTTTCCAAAGTTGAAAAGGCATAAAGAATGCGATGAGTATCTAGCTCATCCAATCATTGAAAAGGCACGAAGAACGAGATGGGTATCTAGCACTAGCTCATCCAATCATTGAAATAGCATGAAAAACCAGATGGGTATTTAGCTCATCCAATCATTGAAGAGGCATGGGAACCACATGTGTATCTAGCTCAGCCAATCTGTGAAAATGCATGGCAAATGAGATGGGTATCTAGCTCATCCAATCATTGAATGGCATGAAGAACGAGGTGGGTATCTAGGTCACCCAATCATTGAAGAGGCATGAAGAATGAGATGGGTATCTAGCTCTAGCTCATCCAATCAATGAAGAGGCAAGACTAACAAGATGGCTATCTTGCTCTAGCTCATCCAATCATTGAAGAGGCACGGAGAACCAGGTGGGTATCTAGCACATCCAATCATTGAAGAGGCATGAAGAACGAGATGGGTATCTAGCGCTAGCTCATCCAATCATTGAAAAGGCATGAAGAATGAGATGGGTATCTAGGTCCTCCAATCATTGAAGATGCATGGAGAACAAGATGGGTATCTAGCTCATCCAATTATTGAACCAGTGTGGGGAACCAGATGGGTATCTAGATCATCCAATCATTGAACAGGCAAGGAGAACGAGATGGGTATCTAGCCCATCAAATCGTTGAGGAAGCATGAAGAACGAGATGGATATCTAGCTCTAGCTCACTCAATCATTGAAAAGGCCTGAAGAACGAGATGGTATCTAGCTCCTCCAAGCATTGAATAGGCGTGAAGAGCGAGATGTGTTGCTAACTCGTCCAATCATTGAAGAGGGATGAAGACCGAGATGGGTATCTAGCTCACCCAATCATTGAAGCGGCGCGAGGGACGAGATGAATATCTAGTTCATCCAGTCATTGAAGAGTCACGAAGAACGAGATGGGTATCTAGCTCTCGCTCATCCAATCATTGAAGCCGTATGGCGAACCAGCTGGGTGTCTAGCTCATCTAATCATTGAAGATGCATGGAGAACGAGATGCGTATCTAGATGATCCAATCATTGAACCAGTGTGGGGAACCAGATGCGTATCTAGATCATCCAATCATTGAACAGGCAAGGAGAACGAGATGGGTATCTAGCTCATCAAATCGTTGAGGAAGCATGAAGAACGAGATGGATATCTAGCTCATCCAGCCATGGAAGAGACATGAAGGACGAGATTGGTATCTAACTCATACAGTCATTGAAGTGGCATGAAGAACGAGATGGGTATCTAGGTCCTCCAATCATTGAAGATGCATGAAGAACGAGATGGGTATCTAGCTCATCCAATCATTGATGAGGCATGAAGATCCAGATGGGTATCTAGTTCACCCAATCATTGGAGAGGCATGGAGAACGAGATGGGTATCTAGCTCTTCCAATCATTGAAAAGGCATTGTGAACGAGATGGGTGTCTAGCTCTATCACATCTAATCATTGAAAAGGCATGAAGAACCGGATGGGTATCTAGCTCATTCATTCATTGACGAGGCATGATGAACGAGATGTGTATCTAGCTCATCCAATCATTGAAGAGGAATGAAGAATGAGACGGGTATCTAGCTCACCCAATCATTGAAGTGGCATTAAATGCAAGATGGGTATCTAGCAGATCCAATCATTGAAGAGGCACCACGAACGAGATGGGTATCTAGCTCTGTCATTGAAAAGGCATGAAGAACCAGATGGGTATCTAGCTCGTCCAATCATTGAAGAGGCACGAAGAACGAGATGGGTGTCTAGATCTAGTTCAGCCAATCATTGAAGAGGCATGGAGAAACAGATGAGTGTCTAGCTCATCCAATCATTGAAATGCCATGAAGAACGAGATGGGTATCTAGCTCATCCAAGCATTGAAGCAGTATTAAGAACGAGATGGGTTTCTAGCTCTAGCTCACCCAATCATTGAAACGGCCTGAAGAACGAGATGGTATCTAGCTCCTCCAAGCATTGAAGAGGCGTGAAGAGCGAGATGTGTAGCTAGCTCGTCCAATCATTGAAGAGGGATGAAGACCGAGATGGGTATCTAGCTCATCCAATCATTGCAGTGGCGCGAGGGACGAGATGAATATCTAGTTCATCCAGTCATTGAAGAGTCACGAAGAACGAGATGGGTATCTAGCTCTCGCTCATCCAATCATTGAAGCCGTATGGCGAACCAGCTGGGTGTCTAGCTCATCTAATCATTGAAGATGCATGGAGAACGAGATGCGTATCTAGATGATCCAATCATTGAACCAGTGTGGGGAACCAGATGGGTATCTAGATCATCCAATCATTGAACAGGCAAGGAGAACGAGAGGGTATCTAGCTCATCAAATCGTTGAGGAAGCATGAAGAACGAGATGGATATCTAGCTCATCCAGCTATGGAAGAGACATGAAGGACGAGATTGGTATCTAACTCATACAGTCATTGAAGTGGCATGAAGAACGAGATGGGTATCTAGGTCCTCCAATCATTGAAGATGCATGAAGAACGAGATGGGTATCTAGCTCATCCATTCCTTGATGAGGCATGAAGATCCAGATGGGTATCTAGTTCACCCAATCATTGGAGAGGCATGGAGAACGAGATGTGTATCTAGCTCTTCCAATCATTGAAAAGGCATTGTGAACGAGATGGGTGTCTAGCACTATCACATCTAATCATTGAAAAGGCATGAAGAACCGGATGGGTATCTAGCTCATCCATTCATTGACGAGGCATGATGAACGAGATGTGTATCTAGCTCATCCAATCATTGAAGAGGAATGAAGAATGAGACGGGTATCTAGCTCACCCAATCATTGAAGTGGCATTAAATGCAAGATGGGTATCTAGCACATCCAATCATTGAAGAGGCACCACGAACGAGATGGGTATCTAGCTCTGTCATTGAAAAGGCATGAAGAACCAGATGGGTATCTAGCTCGTCCAATCATTGAAGAGGCGCGAAGAACGAGATGGGTGTCTAGATCTAGTTCAGCCAATCATTGAAGAGGCATGGAGAAACAGATGAGTGTCTAGCTCATCCAATCATTGAAATGCCATGAAGAACGAGATGGGTATCTAGCTCATCCAAGCATTGAAGCAGTATTAAGAACGAGATGGGTTTCTAGCTCTAGCTCACCCAATCATTGAAACGGCCTGAAGAACGAGATGGTATCTAGCTCCTCCAAGCATTGAAGAGGCGTGAAGAGCGAGATGTGTAGCTAGCTCGTCCAATCATTGAAGAGGGATGAAGACCGAGATGGGTATCTAGCTCATCCAATCATTGCAGTGGCGCGAGGGACGAGATGAATATCTAGTTCATCCAGTCATTGAAGAGTCACGAAGAACGAGATGGGTATCTAGCTCTCGCTCATCCAATCATTGAAGCCGTATGGCGAACCAGCTGGGTGTCTAGCTCATCTAATCATTGAAGATGCATGGAGAACGAGATGCGTATCTAGATGATCCAATCATTGAACCAGTGTGGGGAACCAGATGGGTATCTAGATCATCCACTCATTGAACAGGCAAGGAGAACGAGAGGGTATCTAGCTCATCAAATCGTTGAGGAAGCATGAAGAACGAGATGGATATCTAGCTCATCCAGCTATGGAAGAGACATGAAGGACGAGATTGGTATCTAACTCATCCAATCATTGAAGAGGAAAGAAGAATGAGACGGGTATCTAGCTCACCCAATCATTGAAGTGGCATTAAATGCAAGATGGGTATCTAGCACATCCAATCATTGAAGAGGCACGACGAACGAGATGGGTATCTAGCTCTATCATTGAAAAGGCATGAAGAACCAGATGGGTATCTAGCTCGTCCAATCATTGAAGATGCATGAAGAACGAGATGGGTATCTAGCTCATCCAATCATTGAAGAGGAAAGAAGAATGAGACGGGTATCTAGCTCACCCAATCATTGAAGTGGCATTAAATGCAAGATGGGTATCTAGCTCGTCCAATCATTGAAGATGCATGAAGAACGAGATGGGTATCTAGCTCATCCAATCATTGATGAGGCAGGAAGATCCAGATGGGTATCTAGTTCACCCAATCATTGGAGAGGCATGGAGAACGAGATGGGTATCTAGCTCTTCCAATCATTGAAAAGGCATTGTGAACGAGATGGGTGTCTAGCTCTATCACATCTAATCATTGAAAAGGCATGCAGAACCGGATGGGTATCTAGCTCATCCATTCATTGACGAGGCATGATGAACGAGATGTGTATCTAGCTCATCCAATCATTGAAGAGGAATGAAGAATGAGACGGGTATCTAGCTCACCCAATCATTGAAGTGGCATTAAATGCAAGATGGGTATCTAGCACATCCAATCATTGAAGAGGCACCACGAACGAGATGGGTATCTAGCTCTGTCATTGAAAAGGTATGAAGAACCAGATGGGTATCTAGCTCGTCCAATCATTGAAGAGGCACGAAGAACGAGATGGGTGTCTAGATCTAGTTCAGCCAATCATTGAAGAGGCATGGAGAAACAGATGAGTGTCTAGCTCATCCAATCATTGAAATGCCATGAAGAACGAGATGGGTATCTAGCTCATCCAAGCATTGAAGCAGTATTAAGAACGAGATGGGTATCTAGCTCTAGCTCACTCAATCATTGAAAAGGCCTGAAGAACGAGATGGTATCTAGCTCCTCCAAGCATTGAAGAGGCGTGAAGAGCGAGATGTGTAGCTAGCTCGTCCAATCATTGAAGAGGGATGAAGACCGAGATGAGTATCTAGCTCATCCAATCATTGAAGCGGCGCGAGGGACGAGATGAATATCTAGTTCATCCAGTCATTGAAGAGTCACGAAGAACGAGATGGGTATCTAGCTCTCGCTCATCCAATCATTGAAGCCGTATGGCGAACCAGCTGGGTGTCTAGCTCATCTAATCATTGGAGATGCATGGAGAACGAGATGCGTATCTAGATGATCCAATCATTGAACTAGTGTGGGGAACCAGATGGGTATCTAGATCATCCAATCATTGAACAGGCAAGGAGAACGAGATGGGTATCTAGCTCATCAAATCGTTGAGGAAGCATGAAGAACGAGATGGATATCTAGCTCATCCAGCCATGGAAGAGACATGAAGGACGAGATTGGTATCTAACTCATACAGTCATTGAAGTGGCATGAAGAACGAGATGGGCATCTAGGTCCTCCAATCATTGAAGATGCATGAAGAACGAGATGGGTATCTAGCTCATCCAATCATTGATGAGGCATGAAGATCCAGATGGGTATCTAGTTCACCCAATCATTGGAGAGGCATGGAGAA
>JAVVLW010005104.1:0-7500 GCA_034401795.1 Chaetoderma sp. LZ-2023a
CACTTAACCCGTAGATCAGAATCTCAATTTCAAGATAATTATACAGAAAGATTGTTCAATATTTTGAAAATAATTTGACTCTCAGTCAAATTAGTTTCAAAATAGTCTTAAAATGGTCCGAAAAATAAGAAAGAATTTGCCTTATTTGACCTGTATGTCTTAACCCGTTACAATCGGCTTCATTGATCGGGGAATGACATTAACAACATGCTAAAATAGTTACATTAAGTTAAATAAATAAGTGAACCGGTCGTCCATACGTGTGTTCAATATAGTAGTTCATACATATAACCAGCGATACCCCAGTCAGTAACTCAACACAGACAATCTTTCAAAATTATAAGCGTCTAAGTGATCAGGTGTCATGTTTAGTCGATCTTTGTTGAATAGGCCTACGTATTCATAAGTAGTTACCACGGATATCTCGTAAACACTGTCATATCAACGTTCAGACACCACAATATAAGTAGGCTATGTAAAGCGAGGGTATTTACCCTTCGTATTGGACTACGGATGCTAAAGGTTATACCGTTGTACTCCATTGATCTTCAACGAGGAAAATTTTGGGGTTTTAGGGGGATTTTAAAATATGTAAGATTATAGACTTAGATAGCTAGCATATTAAATAAAATACACTCGGTTGGCCTTAGGCGTTGTCATTGCTCACAAAAATATGATTATGTTCTTTTCAAGCACGTCAAAGCGTTTACTTTTCGTACAACGTAACAAGAATTTTCGAGTAATAAAATCGGTTAACCGTTTAACCCTTGAAATACCTGTTTCGCAGTTTTAAGACCCCTATACAGGAATACTGTTAAATATTTTGAAACTAATTCGACTGGAAGTTGTTGCTGCCTACGGCAGCAACAGCTCCCAGTCAAATTAGTTTCAAAATATTCAACATAACACGTTGTTTGTTGTCTGTAGGACTTAAAATGTTAAGCTACCAGAGGCTATTTCATTTCTGGCATGTGAAACTACTACCGAAACTGCCACGATGATTACGATCATTATATATCAACCTTGTCTAAAACGGGCACTATGTATGGGTCCAAGCTGCCAGTCAAATATATGACGTCATAATCAAATACGTCATTTATTAACTGATGCTACAATCAAAATTACGAAAGTGGCAATGGTCCGTCATGAAAGTGTCAGAATTCATGAGCGTCCGCAGGATCAATTCCATGTGTGTCAACCCCTGACGGAAGGGGTGGTGGTGGAAATTTAGAAATTTAGATGATCTCAGAGTGCATCTCCAGGATCTCTGATGGTAATTCACCTTTCCAGAGTACCCACCCATTATATGACGTCATAATGAACTGCGTGGTGTGTACAATGACATAATGAATGACGTCGATAAGTACGTCACGAACGCATATTTGATGACGGTCTATGGGCTGTTGTACAAATTGTTTGCTTTTAGTATTTAATAAATATTCTGTTGAATATTTTGAAACTAATTTGACTGGCCGCTGTTGCTGCCTATGGCAGCAACAGCACCCAGTCTAATTAGTTACAAAATATTCAACAGCTTCCCTGTATAGTTTTCAGGAAATTGATAGCTAGGGCATTCGGGGATCGATCAATCCAAACACGGCGAGGTGTGGGTGGAGCTTAGCTAGTGATGGGCGGGGCATAGCTAAAAATGGAAAGGTCCATTATGAGTAAATAGTATGACGCTTAATGTAGATTAATCTATTCATCCATTTTCTAGAGTAGAGTTACTCCAGAAAGGTAAATTTAGGAAAAGGTAATTAATAATTCTGTTAAATATTTTGAAACATGACTAGGAGCTGTTTTGCATAATATGGCCAATAAATTAATTGTATTGTTGCCTTGTGATCAGGATGATAGTAGTTACCGATTCAAGGGCAAAAGCTTAAGGGCTAAGGGCAAATATAGATATTAAAATTTGAAAATCTATGTAAAACAGTAGTTATAATGCAAAGCCTGTCAATGGACCGTTCCATCCCTAGTTAAGCTCCTCCCAAACCTCACTGGTGTTGGGACGATCGATGCTGCCTGAACTTCTTGACTATCAATTTCCAGAAAACCATACGCGAAAACCTGTTGAATATTTTGAAACTAATTTAATTGACCAGTCAAATTAAATTCAAAATATTCAACGGCATGTTTCTTAAATAGGAAAAAACATACAATTCCTACAACATGTCGGACTATTAAGCGTTAAAGACGAGCTTAATCAAATCATTCGTCATCATATGCGTCAATTAGTTAATTTTGACGTCATATGACGTCAGATGATCGATGGATAAACGTGGAAAGGTGAATTAGGGCAAAATCATATCAAAGCTAAAAGCTGTAACTCATCAGCTTATGACATCTTTATCCAACCTTCATCAGACATCGCATTTCTGTTTTATCTGCATATTGGGAGGTGGGTATGTGGTGGGGTGCATAAGATGGCGGTTATTTACTACTACTACTACTACTACTACTACTACTACTACTACTACTACTACTACTACTACTACTACTACTACTACTACTACTACATTTGCTTTTGTTGCTTCTACAGAATGGAATGATCTTCCAGCTAGTCTTAAATCTTCAGCCACTCTAGCTATATTTAAATCAAATCTTAAAACGTTTTTGTTCCGTCAGGCATATCCAACTGTATGATCATTTTATTTTATTATTGTAAGCGCTTAGAGCACGCAATATTTGCGTGGAATTATAGCGCACTATAAATATCCTATTATTATTATTATTATTATTATTATTATTATTTTTATTATTATTATTACTACTACTCGGCTCCCAAACGCTAGGCGAATAGGTGCCATAGAATGGGCTGGGTTCGAACCTAGCTCAGGTCGAAAATTTAAAAATATAAAAATTGCATTTCAATGATGACTGCGCGATATCCTAGTGCCAGTACGTCGTCAATGACAGGATTCCTAGAACTAATGCTTGACAATAATAAAAACTACTACTACTACTACTACTACTACTACTACTACTACTACTACTACTACTACTACTACTACTACTACTACTACTTACTAAAATTCGGTTTACCAGCCCAGCCACTGGAAGGGGTCAAGTGATTCCCCTTAACACTCAACCACTCCTCCCTCCCCCCCCCACCCGCACACACACGCGCGCTCGCACGCACGCACAATGCAGACGCCTATACCTGATGATGAATTTACAATTTATAAACATTGCTGTTGAATATGTTGACACTAATTCGACTGGGAGCTGACGTCAGACCAGCTTTTCACGCTTCATCCGCACCTACCGATATTCTATTGACTTTGTATTCACAAAGAGGGGCATTGTTTTAAAGAATAAACATATTTGGAACCACAAATACAGAGGGCTGAATAATACGGAGATGTTATGGTTGAATGAACAAAAACACAGTATATATAGATTATGGAATGTAATAACATTAATGCTAAGTTCACCCTTTGAGGAAGAAGACGACCAAAACTGGTCTCTACAGTGGTCGATATTCGAGCCAGTCAATCCAGTAGTGAATTTGTTAATGTCTTCTCTTAGCCTGCAAAAGGACATTCAAAAAGCAATTTCCTTTATTTTCTTGATCAAATTTAGCCTTTAAAGGGTTAAAACCAGTTGTATGTAAAAAAAAAAAAAAATAGACTAGGTTATAAATTCCGGGACATAATGGACCTTTTCCGAGTAATGACGTCATATGACGTCATAATCATCTACGCTGTGTGTAGGATGACGTCATAATCATTACGTCATAAATGATTCGCTACAGACCGTCTTTAACTCTTAATAGCCCGACACGTTGTAGAAATTGTATGTCTCTACTATTTAATAAACATGCCGTTGAATATTAGTTTCAAAATATTCAACAGTAAGTTATATAGTTTTCTGGAAATTGATAGTCATGGAGTTCCGAAATCGATCAATCCCAACACGATCGAGGTGTGGGTGGAGTTTAACTAGAGATGGGTGGGGTATAACTAAAAATGGAAAGGTCCATTAGATTATAAAGACGACTATTATGGTACCCTATACATATATACAATATTTACAATCTATACCAGATGGCATCGACAATGGCCTCCTCAAACAATACAATCACACAGGTGATACAATCTTACTTCACATCACACCGATCAGCAATTCTGCCTTTGAAAACAGTGCCTCCGTAGAGATACTTCCCGAGATGTTACACGCACCCGCTGCATAAACGCAAGAAACTACTTGGACTTATTGCGAACCTAAGGCCAATCCATTTTCAGTTGCTATAGCAGATGTTATATCATTGCTATTTTCTGATTTGTGTAATAATTGGTCAATCCTTTTATTCATCAAATCAAATCTCCTGTTGCAAAAAAATATATTATTATTATTATTATTATTATTATTATTATTATTATTATTATTATTATTTTATTTTTATTATTAATAAATTATTATTATTATTATTATTATTATTATTATTATTATTATTATTATTATTATTATTATTTTCAGAATGCAATCATTTGGGTGCGCCGGTCCATTGCAATATTGTCTCTTTTTGGCTGGTAATTAATACAACATAAAAGCATCATAATTTGGCCGTGTCCTATTATCTCATCGTAATGCATGTGTTTGCAGATGTGCAGCCATTGAAATTAACATTCCGGAAATTCAGATTTTTAAAGAGTTAAATTCAATTGAGGGATCTGATCTGTCACTCAAGTATCTGACGTCATAATAAATTACGTAGGATTCTGGGAAGTCAGAAATCAACGTATATAAATCGATTACAACAGACGCAAACAGTGGGAGAAACTTAGTTAGAATTAGATCCCTCATTGTTAATTTGGTACGCCACAGAGTGCCGACATTCTAATGTAATAGATGCGTGCGTTAGTGTGTGCCTGCGTGCGTGCGTGCGTGCGTGCGCGCATGTACGCGTGCTCAAGCTCTCCAGGAGCAGTGTTTATTTAGCTTGAGTGGGAAGTTCCAGAATAAACTTCTTGATTGGGCGTGGTGGAAGGGCGAAAGGTCAAATGTCAAGATGTCATTAGTAATAGGGCGAAACAGTAGCGCAGCCAGCCCAAATGTGGCGCCTAAGTCATGTCCGTAACACATACAAGTTTCTGGACGTCCCAACTCCCAAGCTTTAACAAATTAATGTACATTGAAAATTAGAACTGTATTTGAATTTACAACGTTGTTAATGTCTTCTTGTCATGTTTGTTCATCGCTATGTTGAGAATTTTTGTTTTACTTTCGCTACATCAAGACAAAGAATAGTAGAATACACGCTACTTTCTTGGTAGAATAAAAATAATTGGCGACGCTGGGATGCTAGTTTCTCTTTATTAAAGAAATTTAAGCAGATTGCGACGCCTAATTGGTATGCGGGGTGGCGCCTTTTTAGTGCTCGCTCAAGTGTGGTGGCGCCTTTTTAGACCTCGCTCCCACTGACGTGAAAACCTGGGTCTGCCACTGGGGTGAAATAGCGTACCTTTTAGTTGTCTAAAAGAAGTCCGCTGTTGCCAGGAGTGGGTATACTTATCCATATATGGAGTGGCCAAACGGTTCTGGTGGGCGTTCTTGTACAAATAAAACCACCAGAACACTAATGTATCAACATGAACATGTGTTTATCGCTTTTGCCTTTCAAAAAACAAATATGTGTGCGTATATTGCTTCAGCCAATCAATTTGTGCGTCTGTCACTTTTGACTGTTACAATAATTGATTGAGAGCACAGCTGGCAAAAATTAAACCAGCACTTGCATCCACAATTTCAGCCAGTCAATTCACGTGTCTTTCGCTTTTGACTGTTACAATAATTGAGACCACAGATGGCCAAAAATACCACTATCACTTGTGCCAACAATTTTTCTTATTAACAGCTGGCTAGAATATATGCACTTCTATCATTTCAACCAATCAACCAATCAGATCACGCAAAAATAAATTTATCTGTTACAATAATCAATATTTGTAACAGCTGGCTATTATTTATGTGCGGCTATCGTTTCAGCCAATCAGATCGTGCCTCTATAAATTTGGCGGTTTCAATAATTAAGATTGCTAACAGCTGGCTATAATTTATGCACGTCTATCCCTTCAGCCACTCAGATCATGTGCCTATCACTATCGTCAGTAATCAATATTGGCTATAATTTATGTGTGTCTATCGCTAATGTGAATAATCAATAATTGGGCATCTGTCACTTCAGCCAATGAGATCGCTCGTTTATCTCTATCACCAATAATCAATAATTACACATCTATAGCTTCAGCCAACTAAATCAAAGTGTGCATCTATAAATTTAGCACTCTGCGCGTGCACAACATGATTAACAGCTGTTAATCATTTTGTTTGACAGCTGACCCTCATATAACATTAAGAGAGTTTTGCGAATCGTTCTGACAAAATAGTGAGCGATGGTGAAGGTGACCTTGTACTAGTGTAATGGCTGGTTTAATTATATCAGTAGTAGTCTCTAAATGAGCAATACCATGTACGTTGAGGATATACTATTGGATGTACCTGATTCGGAGGAGGAAACAATGAAAAGCGATATTTTTAGCTTTTTTCTAATGCTTTGTCGATAGCGGTGGCAAAGGCGGATGGTAGACATTTTAATTAGTAGCTGAAAATGACCTTTTGGTTATTTTCGCTGTTTTCCTATTAACAAAGCTCTGCCATGTGTTCTCCATCACCAATCAAACCTAGGATGCGATAGACAAGCTTTTTGATTGGGTTAGATATGTCACGTGGCTACGAGAAGGCGGACCTAATTGCGTATTTATAGAATGGCCAACATAGGCTTATTCTGGTGGGCGTTTGGCTACAAGGGTGCCCAACAGAATACGCCACTTTTGCCCATTCCATATATGGACACTTAAGCCCGCCCCACGTAGCTTGTAACTACATGACTTATCTAAGCCAATCAAAAATTGCGTCTATCTCACACTACTACTAGTGATGTTGAGGGGCAAGATCATGGAAAATTGCAGTAACGCGAGACCCAGAATTCGGAAGAATTGCTTATTTCTAAAGCAGAACTTTTGTATTATGTTTCAATTACATATATAAATAAAATTGATTCCATCAGTACAGCAGACAAGGTGAGTTAGTTATCGTGTATCTGTTTTTGTGTTTTTTCTTAGTCTGTTTATAGTAACGATGATCTGGCTCTTCAAGAAGTATGTCGCATTTATTCAGGTGAGCATCTTAAACTGTAATGGTGATAATAATGGCAGGGAATATGATGAATAAGATGGTCAAGATGGTAAATGAATTTGACAATGACGCTGACAATGATAATGGTGACAACGATACCGGCGACGATAACGATGATGAAAACAATAATGAATATGATGATGACGACGACGATAATGATGACGACGACAATTATGATGATGAAGAAAAATGTGATGATGATGACGACGACGATAATGTGGTGGTGGTTGTGGGGTGGGTGAGGTGCTTGTAGCGGCGGTGTGGTGGGGTGTTGGGTGGGTGGTTGTGGTGGGGGTGGGA
>JAVVLW010005104.1:12500-25000 GCA_034401795.1 Chaetoderma sp. LZ-2023a
TGTTGAATATTTTGATACTAATTTGACTGGCCATAGGCAGAAACAGCACCCAGTCAAATTAGTTTCAAAATATTCAACAGCTTACCTGTATAGTTTTCTGGAAATTGATAGTCAGGGAGTTCTGAGATCGATCGAAGTGTGGGTGGAACTTAGCTAAAGATTGGCCGAATATAGTTAAAACTTGATTACTCCATTTTCTCATAGAAAATGTCCATTTACATAATTCAGCTATGGGACGGGTGGGTGCTAGGGTTAATTTATTCCAATAATCCATTTAAAATACAGGGAATAGTGGGATTCAATTCTAGCTTTGTCCCGCCCATGTTGTACTAAGCCCCGCAACGTTGAGCACGCATTTGAATCGATTTTAAAGGTGCATATTCACAGCAAAATGGTTCACAAAAAGAATTGTTAAAATTATATACTTTTAGAGGCTTAAATTGTGCCTAGATGTAATGAAACGAAATAAATCTTAGCATGTGATGATTTCATTACGTATAAATTAATATACTATTCTAAGTTGTCAAATTGAATTAGAGGCACGAGTCCATAATTCAAATTCACAACTAAGCCTACGAAAATTATTTAAATGGAATGAAATCATCAAATCTTTTTGAAAAGATATTTTTCGTTTCATAGCATTGAGTTACACAATCTAAGCCCCTAAAGGCATATAATTTCAACAATTTAATTTTCAAGCATTTTGGTGTGAATACGCACCTTTAATTTTTTGAAATACATAATCTCAATGTCCAGGTGATCTGTTAGAATATAGGCAGAAACATCACCCAGTCAAATTAGTTTCAAAATATTCATCAGAATGTTTTACTATATTGTACATTCACCGAGGACACACAAGTCAGACAGTTACTGTCGGAATTTTTCCCATTTCGTCACGGTTCTACGTCATTTGGTTGTGACGTCATCTACGATGTACTTTGATAGACAGATCGAACCCCTCCGTTATTCTGCGGGAAAACACAAACGTGTTTTACTAAGGGGCTTTTTACTGTTTACTATTCGTGGTAACAGTATCGGCACAGCATCTCCTCCTGCAAATTTTTATCCGAACTCCTATCTTGGTCAACTTCTAATATACAACGAGATATAGAGTGCTTTCAATGGAAGAATCCGATCTGTCACTCAAATATGTGACGTCATAATCAATTACGCCACGTCTAGGCGGAGGTCAGAATCATGATAACATAACATAGATCAAGCATGAATTTCGAAATCTCCGTCAAGTGTACGAATTAAACAGTCTGTTGAATCTTTTGAAACTAATTTAGGCAGCAACATCCCCCAGTCAAATTGGTCTCAAAATACTCATCCCCTTACATGTATAGTTACCTTGAAATTGAGATTATGGCTAGTCCGGGATCAAAGTATATAAATAGATCTCAACGCACGCAAAGAAAGTGGGCGAAGCTTAGCTAGAAATGGGCGGGGCATGCCGAAAAATGGACCCCTCTATACGACCGAGGAGGATTGACAAATGGATGCCGATAAATCCGTTTATCCGTGCCAAAAATGTCTCAATATGAAGGCATGGGACTGCGTGATATCTGAGTGAGGTTTTCTCTCTTTTTTTTTTTGCTTTGCGATCCGGGAAGCTGGAGGAAATTTGTGTCTACAGTTAGGTGGCCTTTAGAATGGTATGATAACTATGGTGGCATGGCTTTATTGTCAATGACAGAATACGTCAACAACATATAAATGACAAAGAACAACATTTAAGTGATGCATTACGATATTGCATTGTGAACAATTGTTGCTCCAAACAATGAGCTACCCCTTGATCAACTACCATTCCTTTTAACTACCATCCAGCAGCAATGTAAAATTCCAATAGAAATAGAAATTAGCACCACCACACACCATCACCACCACACACCACCACCACCACCACCACCACCACCACCACCACCACCACCCCACCCCTTACCTCATGCGTAATGAAAGTCGGAGCTAAGTCCGTCGTGAACTTTTAAAGGTCCGTCATGTGTACCAATTGTATGTCTTTACTATTTAGTAACCAGTCTGTGGAATATGAAACTAATTTGACTGGGCGTTGTTGCTGCCATAGGCAGCAACAGCACCCAGTCAAATTAGTTTCAAACTATCCAACAGCTAACCTGTACGGCGTTCTGGAAATTGAGTTTCAGGGAGATCAGGGTTAAATGGATTCCAACACTGACAAACACGTGGACGGGGCTTAGCAAGGAATGGGCAGGGTATAGTTAAAAGAGGATTCATAAATTCTGTAGGCTAATGGTGTCTATATATGTGTTTAAAGATCAAGTTAAGGAGTTAAAATATTTGACAGATACGTGCCTCCACCTACGTGCGGGAAGCAGGTACTAGAACAGCAATTGTGGGGCAATAGTAATATATGTTATAACAATGCAGTACTTTATCTACAGTACTTTGCAAAAAATGGCATTCAACGTTTGTCTGATATGATACACCACCCAAACACGTAGATGGATTTCAATGCAAGAAGTAGCTAGAAAAACACATATGAGGTATATAGATGTCCAGCGGTTACTCAATAAAATAAAACATGCTGTACCAATTGAATGGTTTCGTCTGCCAAATGAAAATCATAATAGTTTGACTCCGCAACCTGCACTAGTTCTTGATGATGAGATGTTAAAATACGAAATGAGATCCAAGGAACGGTACCACGTTATGAGACGAAAACAAGCAACACCTCCCATATCAATTAAGAGATGGGATGACTCAAGCTATAAACCATCCAGTTGGAAAAATGTATGGAAAATCTTGCATTTTCCATACACACCAAATATGGTTCGTGATTTATTGCAGCGATTACTACATCGACGGCTATAGGTGGGACACTTGACATACAAGTGCACTATAACGACTTCTGATAGGTGTTACTTATGTCAAACAGACGAGGAATCAATCGAGCATTTATTTGCAGAATGTCCAATATCGTCACAATTTTGGCACAATTTGGAGCTAAGCCCATTGATCTAGAAACGCATGTAGTCTTATTTAGAGAATTTGGATCAAGCGGTGTAAATATCGCAAAGTCTGCTAAGACTATTTTAATAACAATGCTAACCATGGGTGTTTGGGCCATTTGTAAACATCGGTGTGCGCAAACGAAACATCCATCTATGGACAGTCACAATAGAGCAATAAAGGCAATATTTCGTTCATTGCTGCTGAATCCTATTCCTTACGAATATGTTAGATTAAAACAGCACGGTAAAGAAAACGTATTCAAAGACATATGGTGCAAAACATATTTTCAATAGAGTTGGGAACTGTAAAAATAAATGAGCCTGCACTAGCGTAAATCATTCAATTACTACAAGTGCTTTATCTGTGTCTTTTAATTAATCTGTGTCTTGTAATTCATTTTAGTATGTATTTTGATATTGTTATGTTTAATACTTCATGTTAACAAATAAACAGACTGGGGTAATTTAATAACCAATCGATAAAGTAAGTTGCCATTGAATTATAAAATTGTCCCTGGTAATTTTAGAAACTTGCACAGGGTTTCATAGGGTTATTTGTTCCCGGGTAATTTGCAAAACCTTACAATAAAGTAAATCGAAAATGTAAACAAGCGCGCCATCTATATTTCTATAATTTTCCTGCCGTCTATATGTGTTATACTACTCAAATGCTACAACGCTCGCTGATCTTTAAAGAATCAGCCCACTGGCGCCAATGATTGACTTCATTGTCATTGATTGACGAGTCACTTTCCAATTGTTGGACAGTTGCACTCGCCACATGGGCCTACTACCACACCTGGATTGAACAGTAATGCCTTTGTTACGTTTTGGTTTTCTATCAGATCTTTATTGCGTCCCTAATTGTGGGGATGTGTCTCCCGAGATCTCCATCGATACGAGATCTAATAATTCTCGCCGCGAAGACACGGCTCTATTTTTAGATTGCTGGATATCTCATAATTATTATCTTCATGCGCGTGATTCATGGCGAGTTCTCTTATTTGTTCTGGTCCGACTGTAATAGAGTTTGCGCGGCGATAACCGCTTACTTATTTTAATAAACAACCAACGGAACTCCAAATAACTACTCTAAATAAGTACTCTTCTTTTGCTGGAGGACTGCGTACAAAACATGTTTATCATTCCTTCTGCAGATTAAAGTACTCAAGCACACGCCCACGAGCGGCGTCTCTTATATGTCCACTTTAGCACTCTATCAAACTGACCACAAATGGCTTCTTGCGGTGATCGTGAGAAATTTCCATTTGCATTAGCTACTCGCCGGAGAACTTGTTTTGAGAGTTTACCACTGGAATGACCGGTTGGATAATCGATCCTATAATTCCAGTAGTAAATTGCAAAAGAAAAACCACAATGGGCTCTTGGACGGCAATTAGACATAGGACATTTTCTATGATAATGGATTTTTCTGATCTGTTTCTGCAGTATATGACGTCATAATTATTTAGGTCAGATATAGCTTGACGTCACAATCGAAATGTGTAATGAATGACGTATCTAGCTCCACCAGGAACATTGAATAGCCAGTCAAGTAGGCGAATTGCACGTCTTTACTATTTAATCAACATGCTGTTGAATATTTTGAAACTAATTTGACTAGATGCTGTTCGAATTGTATGTCTTTGCTATTTATTCAACAGTCATTTTCTATGATAATGGCTGGATTCGATCTGTAACTGAAGGACATGACGTCATAATCAATTAATCATATACAGGCTGACGTCACAATCCAAAATGTGTAAATGAATGGCGTATCGAGCTCAGTCATGAACATTGAATAGTCCGGCAAGTGTACGAATTGTATGTCTTTACTGTTTAATCAACATCGTGTTGAATATTTTGAAACTAATTTGGCCTGACGTTGGTGCGGCCAGAGGCATCAAACCTTTAAAAGCACCCAGTCAAATTAGTTTCAAAATAGTCATCAGCTTACCTGCATAGTTACCTTGAAATTGGAAGTCTGGGAATTCATTATTCAGCGTATATATATATATACATCTATTCCAGCACGCAAAAAAGGGGTGGAGCTTAGCTAGAAATAGGCGTGGCATACCTAGAAATGGATCCCTCTATTGAAATTGGCATGAGCAAATTGAGCATTACAGGGCTAATACCACTTGATAATGCGTGGTCCACACAATATGGACCACTTGTATTAAGAGAGCACCGGTATTTATAGGTCACATTTTAACAAGGCCAATCATAGATTGTAGATCCTTACCATCCCGAACGTACGTAGACCCGAATACAATACACTCATACTCTGACGGAGTTAGGGCAATTAATACCACTTGTCAATGGGCCTTTTCAGGTTGTCTATCCATCATATTACGTCATATGGCGTCTTAATTAATTAAGTGACGCGTAGGATGACGTCATAATAATGACGTCATGACTGACTCGATTTAGCCCATCTTAATTGCTTAATAATCTGACACGTGCGAATTGTATGTTTTTGTTATTTAATAAAAATGCTGTTGAATATTTTGAAAGTAATTTGACTGGACGCTGTTGCTGCCATACGCAGCAACAGGACCCAGTCAATTTAGTGTCAAAATATTCCACGGCTTACCTGTGTAGTTTTCTTGAAATTTATCGTCTAGACGTTCAGAAAGCCATCGATCCCAACTCGAGAGTGGTATCGGTGGTGTTTAGCTAGAGATGGGCGGGGCATAGCTAAACCGGAATGGTTCATTGTGTTAATAAACCACCACAGTTTCCAGTGCCCTATTGTCTGTAGTATGTTCAGCCCCATAACTTATGCCACATAGACTTGAGCTTTAATATGCTAGTTATATTCCGAATCTAACAAATTCTAGATGAAGTAATTTTAATACGCAAAATTTAGCTTAAATGATGGTGTATTCGTGGTTTTCGGTGGCCTACTTTCCGTAATATGGTCGGTTCCAGAACTTCGCTCACATAGACGTATAGGAGTTTGAATATACTAGTTAATTTTGGGAATTTAAAAGAATTCGAACGTGAAGTATTTTCGTAGTATGCGCTTTCATCGCATAAATTTGTTCCAATGTTGGCAGATCTGCGGTTTTCAATACCCTACCATCTGCAATATGTGTGGCTACATAATTTCACCCTTATGGTTAGATAGGGATATGAATACGCTAATGAATCTTGAGATTTCTACCACGTAGTAATTTTGTAATATTCTATTTAGTAGCCACGGACAATTGTCAAATGCCAACAATTTACTATGTTCAGTATAAGAATCTCAGTTCTCGGTTTGTAATCATTTTTTTTATATAAAGCTGTATATAACTGAACATGTACTACTGCTTTTGCTTTTGTAGTTACATATTCGCCATATGGCCCCATTGTAATATGGTTGGTTCACATTCACCACATTCAGATAGGTGTCGATATGTCCTGACATATCGCTCATAATGGATTCGGCCCAGAATATCACCTATATGTTTAGATAGGTATAGGCATAAGCTTACGACGTAGTGAGATTTAAAAATTTCGTAACGTAAATAAGCTCAAACTTAGGCTAATTCATGGTTTTCATTGCAATACGTTCACCCCCAGAATTTCACCCACAAATACTTATAGGAAATATGCTAGTTGTATTCCGAATTTAAAAAAATTCTACAGGAACGTAATTTCATAGTACACAATTCCATACCGAAAATTGGCGCAAATTCTATCAGATCAACGATTTTCTGTCTTGGCGCGGTGGTCCAGTGGAAAGATGTCTGGTTGCTGATGCCATGCGGAGTTGCAGTATGATGGCTCAATCCTCGACCGGGGAGATGGTGATCAACAAATTAAACTAATGGGTCGACTGTTGACTGTCGGCTGGTTAGCATGTGGAAATTGAAGCCACGCGTTGCCAGTGCGTCAATAAAATAAATACATATACTGCCAGAGCCGTGATGGAGTCAGAGTACAATAGGCTTAGAAAGCCTAGGATTGAATCGTGGCAGATGCATCCACAGATAGTCCCATATGAATCGTCAGAGTGTCAGTATATCAGACATGTGAAAGTTGATCGGCTAAACCCAGACTTTTTGTCCTGGCACGGTGGTCCAGTGGAAAGATGTCTGGTTGCTGATGCCATGCGGAGTTGCAGTATGACGGTTCGATCTTCGACCGGGGACATGGTGATCAACAAATTAAACTAATGGGTGCATGACTGTCGGCTGGTTAGCATGTGGAAATTGAAGCCGTGCGTTGCCAGTGCGTCAATAAAATAAATACTAATAAAGTATCAAAGGTTTTTTAAATGTTTATTTTGCAGTAATTTCGTCATATGCAATTTAGTAGTGGCACACCATTGTCAGAATGTTTTTTACTATATCATATCATTTTCGTTGGAGAAAACTAGGTTCACGGTATTGGTTCTATCCTGGCCACTTAACTTTGTTGAAAAGGTTATCTGTCGGTACAGATCGGGGTCCTATATTGCATCAAAAATATACTTGCTTTGTGCATTTCACTAGCATTGCAGTGTATATTTCACCAATATATTTCCGGGTAATAAACTCTTCACGTCTGTTTAAGACGGTATCAAGATTTAGGTTGAAAATATTCTTTACAGTATTCTTTAATATGTTTGAATGGGTGTCAGGGTCTGTACTGCTTCTTGCGCCGATTTTCTACTAACTGAGTTGCCAGTTCTGCCGATTTCTTTATCTTTACAGGTTGTTGATACTTAATGAACCAAATTTGATCTGTTGCTCTCTGTTGCCGCAGTAGTACAATTTTCTCATCACTGGCTGCTCTTAATTTTGTCTGTTCCGCTCTCTGTTAAGGAGTTTGGCCTGGAGAAAAAGGATGGATGGAAAAATTGTTGGACTGACCAAGAATATAAGCTGCTTTTCCTAGCCCATAGCTAATACTGCCCATGTCTTTTTTGCAAGAAATATTCCTTCTTTTGTTGTATTGTCCGCCTATATTGTTGTCATGAGTGGCTTGTATGCCTTTATATAACTTCATTTTTTCATGAAATAGTTGAGTTTATTCTCAGAATTATAATAACCTCCGGGCACGCTATTTACCATTGATGCCTTGCATCAATATGTGTACTTGTCAGCTTATTGTTTTGTACCTATACCGTTTAAGTGGTATGTATTTATAGATTGTACTCGTATTAATGTTCGTTAGTTAGAAATGTTATTTATTTTTTGTTTTGGTGTAATATTAATCAGGCTTACTAGTTCACCCGGTTTTTTTCTTGGGGTTTGCAAGCCTTTTCCTCCGTGAAGTTTGTCCGACTGCGTCAGCGACGGATTTTCAAAAAATAAAAAATAAAAAGTAGTAGTAGTAGTACTAGTAGTAGTAGTAGTAGTAGTAGTAGTAGTAGTAGTAGTAGTAGTAGTAGTAGTAGTAGTAGTAGTAGTAGTAGTAGTAGTAGTAGTAGTAGTAGTATATAGCTGTGAATTCTATGACACCTTCCGCCTAGAGTTAGGGAGGCGAGTAGCTTACAACTACACCAACGTCCAGAGGACTAGTAGTAGTAGTAGTAGTAGTAGTAGTAGTAGTAGTAGTAGTAGTAGTAGTAGTAGTAGTAGTGGTAGTGGTAGTAGTAGTAGTAGTAGTAGTAGTAGTAGTAGTAGTAGTAGTAGTAGTAGTAGTACCAGCTGCAGAATTAATCCGGATCTGCACATAGACCATACAGTCTTCATTTACTAAATAATTATGAATTCATTACAAGATATTGAATCATATGTTCAATGGAGCTACTTAATAACTCTTAGGATTCTGTTCTCTATGTTACAGCTGGATTATCAATGATTTGAAGTGGCGCATGGGGCTGTGAGTGTTGGAGCAAACACGTGTACACAACTGACTGCATACACATACACCATTGATTAGCACATGGGTACACACGCGTACAGAGGTCGACGCACACGCGTGCCCAACACACACTCATACTCACGCCCGCCCGCCCTCACGCACGCACACGTGCGCTCTCACTCTCACACATACACTTCCATTCAGTCCCTCACACACCGACACGCCCAACTAACCACTCACTCACTCACTCACTCACCCACCCACCCACCCACCCACCCACCCACCCACCCACCCACCCACCCACCCACCCACCCACCCACCCACCCACTCACTCACTGACTCACTCAACCTCGCACGACAGAGGAAGATGGTATTGGAATAGGGTATGTGTGTGTGTGTGTGTGTGTGTTTGTGTGTGTGTGTGTGTGTGTGTGCACGTGTGTGTGTGTGTGTGTGTGGTGTGTGCGTGCGTGCGTGCGTGTGTGTCTGCGTGCGTGCGTGCGTGCGTGCGTGCGTGCGTGCGTGCGTGCGTGCGTGCGTGCGTGCGTGCGTGCGTGCGTGCGTGCGTGCGTGCGTGCGTGCGTGCGTGCGTGCTTGAGTGAGTAAGCGAACGAGCGAGCGCGCGTGCGTGTCCAGAGATGTATCCCCAAAAACTACTAAGCCGATTCGTCTCACATTTTAACATAATGAAGGAACTTGCAGTGGAAGAGGATTTCCAGACTTTGGCCGTGATCAGGATAAGAGAATCTGGAGTCGGGTCGGATTAAATTCTGGATCTATGGATATCTCGGAAACCATTGACGAGGACGGTTTTGCTCATATCTTTGCGCACACTCTGATTCCATGATTTGGCGTGGTCGAAGAAACCAGGAAAGAATTGGCTTTTTTAATGGCAGTAACAGCGTCCAGTCAAATTAGTTTCAAAATATTCAACAACGTTGTTTGTTAAATAGTAGAGACATACCATTCGTACAACGTGTCGAACTATTAAGAGTTAAAGACGGGCTAAATAGAATCATTTATGACGTAATGAATATGACGCCATCTTAGACGCCGCTTAGCTGATTATGACGTCATATGCCGTCAGATTGATAGATAGATACCCTGAAAAGGTGAATTCTTCTTTAATATTTTAGGTACTATGGTGAACTGTTTCTTTTTATCGCCTTCCTGATTATTTCATTCTTGGCGATCGGGATCAAGCTGCGTAAGGAGGCAACACGCTGGCTTGGATCATTCAAACCAGACGATGAGAGCCGAAAGGTGAGCAATACCAACTCAGGCTAGGTTATCACGAACTGATATTATAATCTCTATCCTCCTCCACCCCTCCTCCACCCCTCCTCCTCTTCCTCTTCCTCCTCCTCCCCTCCTCCTCCCCTCCTCCACCTCTCCACCCCTCCCCTCCTCATCCGCTTCCTCTTCCTCCTGCTACTCCTCTTCTCTCCCCTCCTTCTTCTCCTCCATCCCTCCTCCTCCTCTTCCTCCTGCTCCCCAACCCTCCTCCTCCTCCTCCTCCTCCTCATCTTCCTCCTCATCCTCCTCTTCTTCTCCCTCCTCCGTCTCCTCCTCCTTCCCTCCTCCTCTACCTCTCTCCTCCTCCCCTCCTCTATCTCCATCTCATCGTCCGTCTTCACCTCCCCTCCTCTCCATCTTCATCTTCCTCCTCCTTCTCTTCTTCCTCCTCCTCATCTATCTCCTCCTGCTCCTTGTCCTCCTCCTCCTCCTCTCCCCTCCCTCCCCCTCCTCCTCCTCCTCGTCTTCCTCCTCCCCATCCTCCTCGCCCACACGCCCTCTACCTCTTCCTCTTCCTCATTTTCCTCCCCGTCCGCTTCTTCCTCCTATTCTGTTTCCTCCTCCTTCCCTCCTCCTCCACCTCCCTCATCCTCCCCTCCTCTATCTCCTCCTCCTCCTTCCCCTCTTCCTCGTCTTCTTCCTCCCCCTTCCCCTCCTCCTATCCCTCAAGCTTCTCCTCCTCCTCCTCCTCCTCCTCATCATCATCATCATCATCATCATCTTCATCATCATCATCATCATCGGCTGCATCAGCTCCAAGTCAAATCAGTTTCAAACTGTTCAACAGAATATTCCTTACAGAGATACGTTTTAACCAATTTGTCATTTCTGTGTTGTAAGGCCAGATCATTCCGGATCTATAGAGGCCGGATCATTGGGGCCAAAATGGCAGGTGGTCTATACAGCTAATGTTGTGTTTGTTTACATTATAATTTAGAGCCGAAACATGGGTGAACTGAAAACGTTAATCATCTATCCACTGATATATCTCGGCATCTATATCGTGCCTGTTATATACAGGTGAGTAGATGTGTGCGTGAGCGCGCGCGTGCGTACGTGAGTGTAGGTGTGTGTGCGTGCGTGCGTGCGTGCGTGCGTGGGTGCTGCGTGCGTGCGTGCGTGTGCGTGCGTGAGTGGCTGTGCGTGTGTGCGTGCGCGCGAGCGAGTGTGTGTGCGCGCGTCGTGTGTGCGCGCGAGCATGCGTGTGTCGTGTGTGCGTGCGTGAATGTGCGGGACTGTTCATATAATCATATTGATTGCATATTGAAAAGAATGAAATTATACTTTTCATTGTCAGAATTAAGAATTCGACTGACGAAAATACCCGTACAAGTTACACGTTGGCAATGCTGACTTCAATACTGATTCCTTTGAGTTGTAAGTAAAATAAGAATGTTAACCACCCACCCACCCACCCACCCACGCACGCACGCACGCACGCACACACCACTGATATATAGATATGAGAGGTGTGACTTCAATTTTTTTACTCATCTTGTGTTTTGGTACGATGTTGTCGATTTTGTTGTTTGCCTATGGCAGCAACATCTCTCAGTCAAATTAGTTTTTCAAATTATAAGTTCAAAAAAAGTCTACGACATCTGATAGCATGTGGTTATTACTCCAGTGAAAATTAAGAGGTTCGCTAATTAGATTCCAAAATGCTTTAACCCTTTAACACTGGAATTTGCTCAAGAAAATTTCAATTTTCTCATAGAAAATGTCCATTTGCATACCAAGAGAAGACTGCTTTTGAAAATTTACCACTGAAATGACTAGCTCGATTATCGAGCCAGTCATCCGAGTGGTAAATTTTCAAAAATAATCTCTTGGTCTGCAAATAGGCATTTCTCAAGACCACTGCAGAAGACGAGTTTTGCTGTTATGAGGGTTAAAGGGTTAAAGAACTAATTCTGCCGCAAGGGCGAGAATTCAGCTGAGCTATATAACTGCCTCCCAAGGTTCTTCCCTCAGCCCATTGTTCTCGTATCCCTCACCACAGACGCTGAGGAATTGTCTAGTTTAGCTAAACAGACAATTTGTCAAAATATTCAAGTCCTTTTTTGATTTCTGAGACACCATCGACGCCGTAAACTGTGTCAGATGATATAGACCAGAGGGTGAATCCACTCTGAGGTATAAACTAAACAATGGCCATACCCCTTGCAATAGTTTTCATTAAGCAAACTGGTTAAACAAAGTAGCTCACCAAACTCCTCGTCGTCTGCTGCGAGGCGCACGGGAGCGACGCACTGAGGGATAACCCTCACGAGGTAGTTAGCTCAGCTAGATGGTCTCGTGTGCGGCTCATATTTGCGCATTTTTTAAGAATGCGCATTCATTGATGTCTTAACTTCAACACGTGTACTATCCTGAATCTGTAGTAGTTGTTGTTGTTATTGTTGTTGTTATTGTTGTTGTTGTTGGTGG
>JAVVLW010005105.1:0-47096 GCA_034401795.1 Chaetoderma sp. LZ-2023a
TATTATCATTTCTGTTTTGGAATATTGATGGCATTAAGCAGAAACTTGATGATGAAACTGTGCAACAAATGCTCTCAAAACATGACTTCATAAGCCTACAAGAAACCCATACAAGTACATCTAACATAGACACTTGCAAGACAAGATTAGAAAATTACTCAACAATAAATAAGTATACAGTTAAAAGACCAAAAAATAAGAACTGGTCGTGGGTCTGGTGGTCTAATAGTCATGTACAGACATAAATACCACAATTTTATTACTGAAATCAAAACCAAAAATAATTTTACCATATGGATCAAATTATCCAGTCAATTCTTTGGTTGGATAGACGATCTATTCTTATGTTGTCTATATATTCCACCACTGGACTCGCCATATTACAATGACAAGTTTGCCCTTCTCGATACCCCCAGTTCAGCCAGAAAGGGAACATTCTACTAATGGGAGATACAAATGGTAGAACAATGGAAAATAACAAACCACTGAATGATCTTATCACTGATGACAACTGTGATTATTTGCCACTTCCAGATGACTATATATCAGACTATGTGCTACGTAAACGTAACTCTAAAGACACCAAAAGCAACAGTCATGAGAAACAATTTAGTGAGCTATGTATATGCACGAGAATGCGGATACTAAATGGTCGCACACAGTTTGACTATCAAGGCCAGCCAACATGTTTCAATGCTCTAGGGTCAAGTATAGTGGCCTATATACTTTGTAATGATAACTTTATGAACAAAGTACTCAGTTTCCATGTTGACGACCCAAATGCGTACTCTATACACTGCTCAGTATCACTTATCGTTAAATGTAGCTTGAAAATACCTTATAAGTCTGCTAGGCAGTTGAACACCCTTCCTGCTACATATAGACTTACTGAATCTAACAGAAATGAATATATACATCGACTTCTACCCCCAACTTCGCAACAAAAAGTTAAATGGTTTATGGAAAATACAATTAGACATACAACGGCGTAGATGAGGCTGTCAATCAGTTTATTGATATTATTATAATAATTTATAATTTGTGCTGCATCACACACTTGCCCGAAAAGACCACTAGTGAAACGCAAAGATAATGAAAATAGCAAACCCAAAGCAGAAGAATTTGACTTTAATGAGAGAACTACAACAATCTGCAAAATCCATGCGTAGATCTCTTGATAAGACTCAAATAAGAACCACTTTATAACATTAAAAAGAAAACTAAAACAAATGAGTAAAAAACTTGAAAAGTCTAGAAAGGATCAGCTATTTGACCAGCTCGAGAACACATACAGTGACAGTCCGAAGAAATATGGAAACTCATTAAAGATTTTTTACAGCGAGCCCCTGAAAATCTTAATTTACCTGAAGATATAGTAAACAATCTCTACATGCATTTCAAAGACATCAACCTACAAGATAATATATCAGATGAACAGAAGACAATGACAAACGAACTACAATGTGACCTAGGAAACAGAGAAACCCACAATAATACAACTAGTCCATTAGATGGCGCATCAAAACAAAGGAGGTTGTCAATGCTATACAAAATCTAAAGAACAACAAAGCCGGTGGTCTCGATCAGGTAACAAACGAGATGATCAAATATGGACAAGATGTTATCCTGTCACTTCTCACTAAACTCTTTAACACAGTATATCAGTCTGGCATATTTCCATCTAGCTGGACCTACAGAATACATAACATCAATCCACATATTTGGACCGCTGTACACCTAGGTTACACTATACATCAACAACAAATGCATCACCATGTTTTCTCCCAACGGCACCAATTTTACATTAAGGTTGCTCTCGACAGGGAACATGACATGCTACCGTTAAACCTAGGACTATGATAGCTCAATAGCATAGGTTTTTAAGCTAGCCAAGAACGGTTACTCTTCAATAGAGAATTGTTATTAAAAACTCTTCTTCACGGTCAATAAGACCATTGTATAAACGGTACTACTGATTATCATAGTTGGCCGTCTATATTAAGGCCTCCTAAATTAAAGCAGACAGTAACTGCCTTTGACTATGCTTCTCTGGCCGTCTGGCCAAAATAATGGTTAGAATTCCCACCGTCAGAATGGTTATGACCATCTCAAGTAACTACAGCAGGTTTCTGGCTGGCCAGAATCAATTTGCCATTCACATACTTACCCCGTGTATCTTCTATTACCGATTAAGCAAAACCTTTTATGCCAAAGTAGGAAACGCTGAGAAAATATAAGTACGGCAACACCATTGCCATCTCAGGAGTGTTCTTAAGGCAACTTTTCTCAAAACCTAAAGCAGCTAAATGGTAACGCCAGGGTACGGATCTCATACGGTCCACACTCGAAACCTTAGGTGATGGATAGAAACACAGCTCGCCATCTAACTTATCACGATGACTGGGTGAAGCCTTAAAGCTTACCACGCCTACGGGATAGTCATCATAGACGGAAATATGTTTCTCTTTCCCCAACATATGTAAGCTAAAATTCGCTTTCCAAACACGCTCCCATTAATGTGATTTGTCCATGTGTTGTTATTTGTGGCTGTGATGCGGTATGTAGAGGGATCGCTTTGCGACTCTGAAACTACCACCAGACACAATGTAGCACGCTGTCTGTCTGAGGAGAGATGCTCCATTGGATATCGGCAATGGTACCGGGCATCCTCGCCAGGAAGACGTATTCATTAAAGACAGTTGGTGCTACGCCATTTGTGGCTTAAAAATATGTGTTTTTGAACTTATGACTGAAAGTTAGTCTAGGACATTTTTAGGTACACAAAAATGGACGGTACCAACTACGAAAGTATCTTAAGACCATGGTGCTGAAATGAATCAGCCACCATATCTTCATGTACTCACCATAGGCACACAAACGTAAAATAACTATATTAGGATAAATACACATAATAATTTTTCTCACTCTTTGTAGGATAGGAGGGCAGCCCTTTTTACCGCTCTCCTCCTCCGCTTCGGCATTGAAGGAATTTTTCTTTTGACGGAGACCCACGTGAGGCATGGGTTCTCCGTTCTTGCGCTGCATGTTGTTGTTGGGCGAATTTCTCTCTCTCCTTTCACGATACCGTTTATGACTAGATCGGTTAGGCACCTCTGGCGAGACATAGACCCAAATTTACCACTTTTATTCTTACATACACCATTCAGAGGTGACAATGACACAAAAATTGTTTGTCACTGTAATCAAGTAAGTAAATTGTGGTAACACTGTTCTTTCCACCTTGCAAATGTCAGCTAGACACACCGGAGACAAGAACAGCCAGGATGATATGGTAGTGTTTAATTTTCACAGCAATGGCTGCACGAGCTCACTGGAATGTGATCGTTCCACCAGCCCTGGAGGTCGGTTTTGTGGACACCGGAGATGCGTGGCAACCGCCCCCCAACCCCGAGGCTGGCTGACCAGCAGCAGCAACAACAACAGCAGCATGCGGTGGAGCCATGCGCACCCCCGGTGGCCACAATTTACCAGGTGGACAGACTGCCAAGCATCCTCCTCGATGGGTAGGACTAGTCTCATCACACCTAGACACAAACTTAATTATTACAGTACAACTCGGAAAATGCGTGGGACAGTTTAAGTAATTACAATACCGTCGTATGGGGATTGTGAAACAGTCACCCTGAGTGTCTGTGTTTCTGTCGTGTTGATGTGGTCTGTAGATATGCATGGTTGGTTTTCTTTGGATGAATCCGGCACGGCATGAAGTGTCAAAGTTTTATTGCAGTTGGGGGTGGGGATCTGCAGTGTCTGCGATGATAACTTTATCGGACATCGAATGTATTCTCCCTGTAATGGCCGAGCTTTAAAAAGATGGGACAAGGATAATTAGAGTGGGGATTAGATGGGGGTTGTCGTAACCTGAATCAGACCATTATCGAATTTCACTTTCTTTGCTCGCACTAGCTACCGATGACAGACTGAAGTCTGTGTTTGCGTGTAATTGAAGCATCTGTCTTTTAGCTGATAGGTGTCGCTCCCGAGGGGGGGGGGGGGGGGGGAATGTCCTAGCGCCATATACTGTTGGTGATTACGATGTTTTCCTCCCCACCGAATGATCAGTTTTCCATATACCATGGTAGGAAGGTCCTTGCGGAAAATGTTGACTTGTGCTGTGGATGGTAGTGTTCTGTTGTAGGGAAGTCGGGGTTGCTGCGTGATGTGGGTGCATTGTGGGGTGAACATATCCAGGTTTCTAAGCTGGGGAATTCCGAGTCTGTTGCTTTGCGGAAAAGTAGGGTTTGCAGAGAGTGATGAGCTACCCGCATTTGTGTGGAATGGATTGTTGTGGAAAATATGTCTCTACCCTTTTTTGGTTACGAAAGTTAGGTGCATGCTGTTATACTGTTGATGGCGTACTTAGTTGATGATGAATAAGTTGTTCATTGTAATGGGATGTAGAATGTTTCCGTTATATCGCCTATAACCTGTCATGTATATAGTGTTCGCGCATTAAATAATTGACGTATCCAGCCTTGAGGGCAAGTGTGATTTTATTGCTTCTGCGGCTTTGTGTCTTATGTGATGATCTGACTGCTCACAGGGGGTGGGGTCATGAGGCGTTTTTGGATGGGGGATGAACATCTCCCGTTACATGATGGTTGGTACCTGGTCATAGTTTTTAGGTACTGGGAAAAATCGAGGCAAGAGTCTACTGAACAGGCTGCCTCAGCGCACACCACCAGCCATCGGGGTGGCTGTGGTGCGGGAGGCTCCCTCCTCTGAAACAGTAGTCTCTCTTATATCTGAAGATGGACAGTCAACAGACGACGAGTGGAGTGTGAGAGGGATGTGAGGTGTAATGTCCGAGCTCGGTTCAGAAATGAGGGACGCCAATTGGAGTGGTGGTGGTGTCACGGACGTGACTTGGATGGGGGATGGTTTGGCGGTTTTGTGTTTTGGAGCTGTGCAGTTTTCTTGTTCTCCGCAACAGGCCAAGTCCTCATCAAGCCTCTTTACTTCCATGCTACATATTATATGTTCCATCCCACTAGAAGCATGGCTTGGGACAGTCTCAGCCTCCGATTGTGGCAACTCTATAATTGGGGTAATAGCATGAAGTGGGTGGGAATGGGAAGAGGTCGGTGCAACAACTTTTCCATCTGCCCCCTTGGACAGCGCAAATGAGAGTCTTCAAATATGACAAACCTGGTAGACCCGCTCCGAGGAGGGGGAGGGCGAGTACATGGCTCGTCATTGTCCTCAGCATTAGTCGTTTGTTCAAGGGACTCCTGGCTTGGTAGAAGAAGTGTTGAACCAGCACCATGGTGCCCGGCGCTAACGTCGGGAATATGTGTTTCCATAAATACATCAGTCTGGGTACCGGCGTTACGTATAGTGCCTGGTCCGCCTGCCAAGGTTTAAGATGATCGAAGTGGATGACTGAGGTCATGCCATCCGAGGCGCAGATCTGGTAGGCCACGTCCGAATTCTTACCTACTACCACATAGGGGCCTTTCCACGGGTAACTCAGTATACTTGGCACGTTTGCAGAACGTCACGTATAGTGAACCCAGACCATTTTTCATGCCTCATATGGGTCTCCATGCACCCGCTGGTCATGCCACGTTTTCTGATGCACGTGTGCACTGGAGAGGATTTATCTCACCATCTCATGGGCCTGTTCTATCCTCCGCCGCATGAGCTCCACATAGAGACATGGTGAATTTGTCTCCCCTGGAATTCTAGAGGCAAGGCTAATTCACAGCCTAACATTAACCAAGCCGGGGTGTAATCCATGCTGGAATGTAGTGAAGTGTGGTATGCCATGAGCACCTATGGGAGTCATAGATCCCAATCACGACAATCAAGGTGTGTTTCCTTAGTCAGCATCACTGCGAGGGTTATGTTGAACCTCTCTACCATCCTGTCGCTGCGTGGATGATAAGGTGTAGTGTGTGTTTTGACTATGTGGAATAATTTGCAGAGGTCGGAGATCAACCGGTTCTCAAAATTACTACCTTGGTCAGAATGTCGCTCTTATGGCATTCCAAAACGACAGAACACATTGTTTAACAGAACCTGCACTACTGTGTATGCCTCTTGGTTTGGCAAAGCAAATGCTTCTACCAACTTCATGAAGCAATCTTGAAACACAGGGATGTATTTGTTTCCAGCATTCATCGTATTCAAGGGACCGAGCACATCAACAGCCACTCGCTCCCATAATTTTAATGGTGTGGTGTGGTACTGGCCAACAGCGCATCTTTGACAGGGGACAGGATTCCCGTGGAATCTCAGTTTGATCTGCTCTGTTGTTCTTTCAATGGCCAAATGTCTGGCGCGGTCATGTAATTGTTGTAGTATAATGACCTTATAGCACTCAGGAATTATTATCCGGTTATTTATGTAGAGAACGCCATTGTTTAAGTGGCACTCTCCAAACCTTTGATAATAATATTTGGTCATGGTGGATGAAGGACTAACATATTCCTTTGTAGGCCATATCCCCTCCTAGACCCACGCATATATCTTTCGTGTCTGCACGCCTATTGCCTGTTCATGGGCGAGCTCCTCCGCAGCTCAGGGAACACAGGAGCTGGCTGTGTTGTATGTGTTATGGTGGTGGCCACTTCTTGTCCACCCTCAAGTCCGATTCTGCTCAGGGCATCGGCATTTCCATGCAACTTGCCAGGACGGTGAACAACATTGAAGTTAAAGGCCTGCAGGGATTCCTACCACCTCGCTATCTGGTCCTCCGGATTATTGAGGTTTCTGAGCCAGCATAGTAAGGCGTGATATGTACGTAGGGTAAATGGGTGTCTGTACAGAAATTGTTTATAGTACTTAACAAAGTACACCACAGCCAATAATTCTCACTTAGTGTTTGCGTATCGTTTATCTGCCTTGTTCAGAGTACACGAACCATAACCCAGTATCTGCTCTGTTCCATCTTCTTTGACCTGTGATAGAACAGTGCCAATCGCGAAAGCGGACGCATCAGTGTCTAAGATGAAATCGAGGTTATGGTTAGGATGAGCGAGAATAGGTGTGGTTGTTAATAGGTCCTTCAACACCCTTAAGGAAACCTTACACTCACCCGTCCACTCAAAGGGTCGATCTTTTTCAGTGATTTGGAAGAGAGGAGACGCAATCTCACTGAAGTGACAGATGCACCGGCGATAGTACTGGCAGAGCATGAAGAAACTTCGCATATCCATTACGGAAGTTGACGTCTCTCTCAAGGATTCAGCGACGACGGTCCACGCCAGGATAATACTCCTCACCCAAACTAGCACTAGGAGTAGTGCCCGCGTTAGGCACATCACTTTTTCGTCTGAGATAGCCTTCTTCCTTTTAGCTTAGAGGTATAATAACTTATATTAAGTTAAAGAACTATGTCTCCTGTACGGGAGCCTCCCTTGCGGGGATACCTCTGCGGACCTACGAGTCTGTGTGGTCCCTCCGGGAGCCCCATGTTTAAAAGTTCATCTACCTGCCTCTATGTCTTGTATTTTCGTATGCTCTTATTGTAGTTTTATCTAGCATATTTTTCAATTAGTTAGGTAAACTCATTGTATAGACTTATATTTTTAGGTCACTAAATCAAATCTTGTAAGTCCATAGATCACGAAATTGCTATGGACAGGCATACTGGTGACACAAACTCTTGGGATGAGACCGTTGTGTTTAATGTTCGCGACAATGGTCGCACGGCCCCACCGGAACGATTGAGTTCCAGCGGCCTTAGGAGCCAGTTTTTGTTTCCCGCAGGGCAGTCTTGTTCAAGGTCCGTCACCCCGAGACCGGATGCTAACCAGCGTCATCACTCGTCGTGCATTTACGGCACAGCGAGTCGACATGAGACATTGGAATGGCCCGACACTACCCGGCGAGCTACAATATCCACCGCTAATGTCCTTCCCATAAGGGTGTGGTGGGTTCCAAGAACTCACCCAGACACTACAACAAATTGAATGGAGATCCGCATCTCATCCGTCACCGCGTGCTATGGAATTACCATTTACCTGTCATTAGGGTTACGTTCCAGATTGCCCAGAGATGCACTGGAGGCCGGTATCACAAAATATTATTTCTTTTCGCAGTGCTTCCTACATTGGCGGGGGTATCCAACTAATTAGTATCTGAAGATACAGTAATGTATGTACATCATCACTTTAGTTACCACCGCTTGGAAACCCCAATAGTTTCCCAGAGTCGGATACTGCTAACGTGTCGATAGGGAATCCAGACAATTATTAAGCCTTGCAGCTGGTGAATCGTGGAAAGAGACAATAACTCGATATTAATAAGAGGCCATATTGTAATTGGCCAATTTTACACAACCTAGTCGGTGCGTGATGTTACATATCCACTACATCCGGAAAAGTGGCGTACACTATGTGCCTCTTATGGAGAAATTGTCCCTAACCACTTTAAACCTATCCTATCATAAAATCTTAATGCAAATAAATCCAAACAAGTGCCAGGATTGATAATTTTAAATGGAACATCTTTTAAAACTGCATTCCCCAAATACTAACACCACTTGATCATATCTGCAACCTTTCTTTAGCACAAGGCGTATTCCCATCAAAACTGAAGTCGGCGCGAGTAACACCTATATACAAAGCCAAGGACTCCTCTGATTTCACTAACTACCAGCCTGTCTCAGTACTACCACTTTTTTCAAAGCTACTTGAAAGACTCTATTATAAACGACTAATGAAATATCTAGACAAAAATTCTATTATTTATCAATCACAATATGGAGACCGAGAGAAACATTCAACTATGATGGCCATCGTGGACATGATAGAAAAAATTTCAAATTCGCTTGAAAATAAAGAACACATTTTAGGAATATTTTTAGACCTGTCAAAAGCATTCGATATTATAGATCATAAAATTCTAATTGAAAAATTCACCTATTGTGGAATACGCAGCGTAGCACTTGATTGGATCAAAAAGCTATCTAACTGACAGAGTGCAGTGCGTCCAATATAATGGAGTCTTTTCAGAAATAGAAAATTATTATGTGGCGTTCCTCAAGGATCAATTCTTGGCCCGCTGCTCTTTCTATTATATATTAATGATCTACCCACCATATGCAACCAACTATCACTAATCCTGTTTGCGGATGATACCAATGCTTTTTGTAGCCACAAAGATACAGATACCCTATATAAAAATGGAAATCATGAAATGGAAAATGTAATCCGCTGGTTTAAAGTAAATAAGTTGTCACTAAATGTAAGCAAAACTAATTATTTATTATTCACAAAAACACTGAAATCCAAAAATCTCCCAAAACTCTTTATCGATAATCAGGAAATACATGAAGCGCAATTTGCAAACTTTTTAGGCGTATGTTTAGACAGGAATCTTACCTGGGAGACGCATATAGAAATTGTTACAGCTAAAGTTGCAAAGAATGTGGGTATCATGCGACGACTAAAACCATACTTGCCAAATAATTTATTAAAAACACTGTACAACACATTACTATTACCGCACATCACCTACTGCAACATGATCTGGATTAACACCTACCAGAATAAACTAACAAAACTGAAAGCACTACAAAAGAAAAGCATTAAGATATTTGCACAAATAGCAGAGGGCCAATGCATTTTCAAAACAGAAAATCTACTTACGCTAGAAGACATTGGGAAAATCCAATTATACTCAATCCTTAACGACTACCACAACGGCAACCTACCGACACCACTATCAAATCTCTTCAAAGACAACACCAAAATACATTCATATAACACCCAAACAAAACAGAACCTTTACACGAGCCACTGCCATACACGAACATCCATGCAAAACCCCTCCACACAGGCAATACAATTATGGAATAATATAGATGCAAACGTTCGCACACAAATTTTAACTAAGACCTCATACAAGAAAACTGTAAAGAACCTTTTACTAGGAAATTACTGAAATAACCCTTGGCACACTGCAAGTCCCCAACATCAACCCAATGGTCACCAAATCAGGGGTACATTTTGGTAACATTGCTGCCAAACATAGACAGAGAAGACACCTGCCATGAGGCCAGCATTGTAGCCAAAATGGACACCTATTCTCAGCTATTAATTAGTGACAAAATCCTAATACCCAATCAACAGTGTTTCAAGGGCTATGATGCAAAAATCACCATGACTGTTACAGGGCAGATGTATTCAGTCAGAACACAAATTAAATTAATGATGTTCCTGATGTACATAATTATGTCTATGATGATAATTAGGAACAATTGACTATAATTAAGATAATGATGTTAACAATAGTAATAATAATAATAATAACGACGACGACGACGACGACGACGACAACAACAACAACAACAGTGTTATTAATTAATTAATTATGTTAATGATTATGTTGATGATCACAATAATACTAATGTTACTTATAACATAAGGCCATACCAATTTGTTGTGATAAAATTGGTCGGACCTAAGCATTAATGATGATACATAAATATGGTATGATATGTATTGTAATCAACCATGGCGAGCACATCCACCCCAAACCCCCACCCCACCCCAAACATGTTTTTCAACAAACAGTACATGTTAATTTCTTCATATTGTATTTATATGTATTGTAAGTTTTGTGAATGCTTTTTATTGTTGTCCTCTTGGTGTGTCTCTTGTTTGTAATGTAGTGTGACATATATTTGTAAGGGGTCCATCATTGTATAGGTATTGCCTTGGATGGACTGCCTGTAGTATCTGTTTAAATGTACATAAACCGTGAAATAAATAATATTGAACTTGAACTTGAACTATCGAGCTAAATAGCCAGGTTTAGTCGGTAACATATCAGGCCCAATCAATTAGAGCATGATCAGCGACCTCAGTGTAAAATTGATGCTAGGGGAGAAGTGATGCGGATATATAATGTTGATGTATAGTATTACCTAGCGTACTGCATTCGAGAGGGGTTTTTTTATTATAAATAAACAAAACCTATTAACTAGAATGGCTACTCGCCATATACACAACTAACTAATACAGTGAGAACAATATATATCAAAGGTCAGAGGACCTTACGGTGCTGTTAGTTGAGAGCACTCACCAGTAAATAAGGATAATATTCACATAAAACAGAAAGTATAAAATTGCGGTCAGAAGGACCGGTAAGGTACCTATTAGGCGACAGTACCATATACGGAAATAATGAAATATACAATAGTATAGCCACTTGAGTACCTATTGGTCATCGGTATGGCAAAAGTTCATAAGTCACTGAAATTGAGGCGCTAATATGAAAATAGCTCGAAATGGCATGATCTTTAATGCAGGGAAGATTTCCGGAGGCAGGTATCTGCACGCAGGTTTCCGCAGGCAGGTTTCCACAAGCAGGCTTCATGGCGGTGAAGAAGAATGGATAATAAAATGTTCATTAGATAGTCATTTAACTGATACATGATTTACACATTTAAACAGTTTGTTGCAAAGTTTCCGCCCGGCGACAGCGGTGTGAAAGTTGAAAGTTGCCCAATAACAGGGAGGGCTAATGTCATAATTAATTATGCATGTACAATAACTGGCTACACAGTGCGGGATACGTCGCATAGCTCTTGCGGCACACAAAGCCGAGTCCCACCAGACTGTGGTCTAAAAGTTAATTGTCCCACCGACATGCAGCACAGAAGTTTGAATCCACATTTCAGCGTGGTTGGAAGATCCGGCGAGTTATCCACCAAGAATCACCATCAGCTCTCCATCCCGTAGAATCACATCGGGCCCGCAAGGCCCTTCCGCAGGAAAGCTCCATTAGGAAAGTCCGGATGCGGGAGTTCTTACTTTAATTTATTTTTGCCCCCGGATGGCCGTCCGGGAGCATCCAAAATTGTTGTATTGCAGAGTCTTAAGACTGCCCACTGACGCAAGATAACTCAATTCCGAATGGCACCGCGATGATGATTGATGGAATCACCGTCGGCTTGCAGTTATCCCGCATCTGGCCTGAGCTGGTCCAGCAGTCTTCTTGACTGGTCAGCTTCCACGCCGATGATGCTCCTGATCTTCAATTTTTCGTCCCTTTTATACTACTCGTGACGTCAGAGGCATGCGCTTCAGCCAATCAGTGGGCGAGCTATGGCCAATCAGCGTGCAGCTAGAAGTGGTGACGTGGCCATCATGTGAACAGCACATTCCCCATTCAGTTAATGCATACACGCGATTACGACATCAAAAGCAATATTTTGTAAATAATTTAACGGGAGTTTTGTTGATAACGCGGACATTTCTAGTCCGATTTTAAAATGGTAAAAGGTTCCATGATCCTAGTTTTGTTCTGGTCCTGATCGGTACCAAGAACAACGAGAACAGTATAATTTAAGGAAATTACTAGTACCATCTCGGTACACTATAGGCATACACTTTCTCACAATTCCGACACATGTTGTCAGGGAAGCTCTGATACGCGTACATGCGCACTACGCATTTTTTATGAAAACCTCTCTCATATGGCTTATATATGCGTACCATCCTACTCAAGGGGGGGGGGGCGTGCTTGGAGCGAATCCGGAACAGTCCTTCTGCACCCAACTTGGCTGGGACAGTCCGTACTCGTCCGGTCGATCCATGTAACAGATTCCAGCATGGCTATGTGTGTGTGTTATTTCCTAACTGTGGTGCAGTGGCCCATAGAATTTCCTCTCGTCCCAGCTCAACTGTTGCGGTTGATGCTAAAATCACTGCACATGTATCGTACAGTGATGACTCCAGTCCCAGGGGTATGCGACTGCCGTGTATGTCTAATTCCTGTTGTCTGCAGTGAATGACGACTTCACTGGCGCTGATAAAATCAGAACCTAGTAGGGCATCGTTTTAGATAGAGGCGATGACAACTTGCTGAATGAATTGCATCTCTATCTGTATTACGATGTTAATTGTTCCAGCCACGGGAACATCAGCCCCCGTGGTTGCTTGCAAAATATGTTAGAAGGCCTAAGGGGTGGTCTCTGATGAGGTGGGATGCTCTCATAGAGACGCTTGTTAAAGACAGTGATGGAAGTTCCAGTGTCTACAGTGGAACTGGTAGATATTCCACCGAGCAAACAAGCACACGTATAGATAACTTTGCGATGTGCTTGCGGAAGAGTCTCTAAGATTGTGGTCTGAAGAGCCTTCCTAGCTGCAGTGGGGCCCTGTATGAAAGTGGCTTGCTTCTCGATTGCTTCCGTGAGCATCATTGGTGGCTAAGTGAGGAAGGGGCCAGCTCATAGTCGTTGCTGCTGATTTTGCTTAGGCGGTGACGAAGCTGGGGGTAGCGGTGGTGTTGTATCTGAAGTTGATGGTGTGTGCTGTGAGTTGGTATAGACAGCAGCTTGAATGGGACCGGAATGGAGCGGAGATATTTGAGCTAGTCATTTTGGACAACACATCATGGGATGTTTAGAAGATGCACAAAAGAAACAGCATCATTGCCATTGTTTATGCTGATGTTTGTGGTGATGTCTTTTGCGGATCCATGATCTGGTGTGCTGGCTTCCGTCTGTGTCAGTACTACTGCTACTGCCTTGGTGGTTGGTCGTGGTGCTTGTATCACGTTGTTTCAGTGGAGGTGCTACAACCAACCACTGCCGTTTTACATAGGAAAGAGGGTTTAGTAGGTACGGCTATTGCACATCACAATTTTCCAGAGGGGTTGATTGTCGGGGAAATTCTGTGTATGTGGATGTGAGGTCTGACCCCATATCTGCCAGTACCTGCAGGGCTTTCCCTGACAGTTTGGCAGCCAGATACGCCCTCTTCTGTTGATCCGTCAATCTGTTTGTACGGCTTATGATTTCAAACTGGCACCAGTAATTGGCCCAGTCCTCCTCCCCACTGAATTCGGGTGGGAGGATGACTCGGCCGGTGCCATGATAAGGTGCAATGGGCGCGAATCCAGGTGGGGTGGGGGAGTCAATGGGGTGAATGCAGATGTAGGTCAGTGTTGGGGGACACAGCTCCGCTTATCCTGGTCCCTCCACCCACGGGGGAGGGGGGGGGGGGGTGCAGGGGGCTGGGAGTTTCCCGTCTGTGAGGTTCTGTATGGTAAGTTGGGACGGAAGAATGCGGGAGCTTCTGCCTTGATATAGGACAATGCATCGGTGGTGGTGTATTGTTCATTCGTCGTGGTGGGTTCGTAGGACATTGCTCGCGTCTCCCTCAGTATGGCGGAGGTCCAGGGGAATGACGAGGCCACTGAGTGTGGTGGATGTTGGTGCCACTTCTGGGATATGATGGCCGTGACGCTCCCGCATTCCTATCGCCAAACTGCAGCACTGATGGATAGCAGGGAGATGAGGTTCATGTCGGTGGAGATGCGGGCCACGGCGCATGATGGGTGGGCCATTGTTCACCGCAAAGTTGACACGGCGAACCATGTGGGTGTGTAGGTTGTATAGTGTGCCCTGACGGGCGACTTATCGGCTTCTGTCCGTGATACAGCACAGGTGGAGAGTGCCTAGTGCGGATGTCAGACAGGGTTATAAAAGATGCACCCGCCTGGGAGGTATCATGGAAAGCCTCCTCACTGATCGGTGAGTACTCTTGTGGTCGTGCTAATGGTGTGTCCTCTAATTCAGAATAATTTAGCTCATTTCCGGTGAGTGCTCGGTCCGCCCTTCCGTCATAGTACTCCACCTCTGAGTCGGGAGAGTACAGATTGTAATAAAGGGGAGACTGGAACATTCTGGTGGGAGTGGGTTCACTTTGTGCTCAAGACCCACATCGGGTGCCACTTGTAACCTCTGGGCATGCACGTTTGTCCGCCGGACATTTCCGTTCTGTGGCACCACAGGTGTGTGGCGTGGCAGGATGGGATAGCTGGTTAGCCACGGATCTCAGGGTTGCAGAGCCAGTATTGCACGTTGCTGGATCGTACAGAAACTGACTTTGAGAGCCAGTGGAACATTCACGTTCCAGTGGGGCCACGCGACCATCACCGCCAAAGTCAAATCTCACTGTTTTCTCCACGTTGTTGGTGTCACCAGCGTGACGGTTCCACGGCTCCATGTTACGGCCGGGAAATAATATTAAAGATACATACAATAATTAATGTGGTAGCAGTCAAACAATCGTACTCGTTTGCTGCTACATGGAGGAGGTCTAGTACATGGAGCCGGATTGACATTTCATAATCATGGACCTCGCGAGACGTACCTTACAGAGTAAGATCCGTGAGGTATCCCCGCAAAGGAGGGTCCTAGCACGGCTACTTAGCCAGTTTAATAAAAACCAAATTAACCACAATGGAACATTATTTTGTTGCGAGAGGAAAGTGCCTCGTGCAGGCCTCCATCCCAGGAAAATGCCTCCAATGCCGAAGCGGAGGAAGAGAGATGACGAAAAGGGACACTCTTATTAAAATTAAGTTATGTAAACAAGTCAACCTAGTGAAGCTATATAGGAGTTGTGCTGCACGCTGGTTTAGGTGAAGGTGGGGTGGATGATTTTCGCAGAATTCAACACCGCCATCTTATGTTGGTTCCAAAAAGTCTGTTTTAGTAATTTCCGCTTTATTTATGCGGGTCTTCTGCTAATTCCTAACCTATCTTTTAGTTATTGGGTCCAAGTCTAGTTTTAGCCACAATTGGCAATGTAAGCTAACTAGCTTTTAATATACAGGTCTGACGGGCGAGAATGTTTGGTGGTTGTCAGGCCACCCTACAGAACATCCCCCTCAGTAGACGCATGTGCACCTATCATGAGATGAGAGTTCCAGAATCATATAACGATCCTGTCACCGTCAGGTCATGACCACACATAACATCACAAGGACAAGTATGGTACGTTAGCGTTTGGAAAGCAGATTCACGTTTTTAAGGTGGTGACAAAGATGGAGCCATCCAACTATAGTGACCTTCCATGGTTTCTAAGACTGCACCCAGTCGATGGTAGAGTTAGAGGGAGGGCTGAATCCTTTCCGTCACTGGCATGTCGGGTACGGATCCATACTGATACGCATCCGAGGAGCTAACATTTACCTGTCATTAGGATTATGTGTCATCGTGCAGAGATGCACTGCAGGCCACTAGTAAATTATATATATGTTTTCGCAGTGCTTCCTACTATGGCGGGGGTTCTAACTAACCAGTATCCGAGGATATGCGGGGGATGTATGCGGTAATCCTCACTTTATTTCTAGCCACACAATAGTACCAGAGCTATCAATAACGTGACGGAAGGAGGTCCAGAGAATTATTACGCCCTGAAGGCTGGTGGAGCATAGACAGAGACAATTACTCATAACGGAGGCCTTAAGGAAAATGGCCAATTTATACAACCTACCCAGAGTGCGATGTTACATATCCGCTACTTCGGAAAAGAGACTAACACAAAATGTCTCCTAGTGAGTAATCGCCCCTACTACTATAGACCTATCCTATCAGCTAGAATATTCCAGGTTTACTCGGCCGCATGCCATGTTTGCGTAATGAGAACATGAACAGCGACCTCAGTGAAAAAATTGATGCTGTACAGGGAACAAGGTGATGCGGTTGTTATTGCTGTATTATGTAACCTAGTGATACTGCGGTCCAAGAGTTTTTATAATAAACAAAACAATTTAACATGGTTGGTCACTGCCATATCACTAAGTTTAGGAAAATACAGTAAAATAGAAGGTCACTCGACCTTGCGGTGCTTATAGGCACGGGAAATGAGGATAATATATACATAATAATAATAAACTACAAAAATGCGATCTCAATTGACCGGGGGTACCTATTAGTCATCAGTACCTGTTACATAAAAGTGATACAATAATAATAATAATAATAATAATAATAATAATAATAATAATAATAATAATAATAATAATAATAATATTATTATTATTATTATCCTCTTCGTGGAGGAAGATGGCTAGTAGATAGGCCCGTTCACATGAAAAGTTATTAATTTATCAGAATGGTCTAAAAGGTTCCGTACTGGTGCGGAGGTGGAAAATGCCGTACAGTTCTTGATGGGCTACGGAAGATTGTTAGTTAATGCGGATGCATTCTAGCGGTCCACAAGATGAGATGCATCGAATAGCTCACACGATGCATCAAGCAATGTTCGCATAACTTCGGTCGAAAATGTCAAAAGTCTAACACATGATGTGTGGCTTAATTTCCACCACTGGTTGCGTGGCATGGCAGATCTGGCGAGTCATCACCGAGTACATCACTTGCACCACATACTGAACGACGAGCTACCAGGGTTGGCAAGTTTTTGACACTAGTGGTTTAAACCGCGGTTTAAACCATGGTTTAAACCGTCCGCCCAAAATAGGTTTTGGACACCTTAAATTGTCCAAAACTGTCCAAAACCTAAAATATTGGTATAAAAAATATTTTTCTGAAATGTAATTTTCTTAAAACAACTATATAGCATTTAGACACATACAGGTACATGTACATATTGATGGATGGTTATCTACATGTATTTTGGATACTTTATTGCTATATAATAATAATAATAATAATAATAATAATAATAATAATAATAATAATAATAATAATCTAAAAGGACACATGATTTCAATAAATTAGGAGTCTTATTTGCTTCTTTCTATAATCCATGGGTTAATTTTTTTCAACTTTTGTTTGTCTTAAATGTTTTATTTAACTCTGTATATTTCGACCAGTTGTGTTAAACCCACAGAAACCCTATTTAATCAATAATGTAAACATATTAGACTACCTATGTACAGCTAGATGTTTATATTATTGAGAACTGTCTCTGTGTCTAAATCTATTTCTTGCAAAATGTTCATGGCCTATCGAAGAATCTTAAACTCATAGAGAAAATATAGTCTGCTAAGATGTTGTTTCAACAATTAACTGATGACCCTTGCTCTCTAAGGCTATTTTAGAATGCACTACTCAGTACACACATTAGTTATGTTTACATAAGATCTTATGCAAATTTGGGATTACGGCATTAAGCTGATAGAATATAAATTAGATTCTTCATGTTTTCATCTATCCTCAGTTAATGCTAGATATCAATTAGACAAATAGTAAAAAGATATCCTTGTGCTACATTAATCTTTGAATTCTTCTGTTGTCCTGAATATCTATGTGTTGATGGTATTTGAAATATTTAATATGTATTTCAAAGGTGGTAGGCCTAAGGATCCAATTTGGAAGCACTTTTTGGAAGTTAAGATTAATGGCAAACAAATGGCTAAGTGTAGAGAGTGTGAGTACACAGTTGTCAACAAGGTAGCAAGGATGAAAATACACTATGAGAAGCATGAGAAGTCTACTGAAAGTCCTGTTGAACAGGCTGATACAGACAGTGCAGACACACATATCAGCAAAGACATCAAGATTTTGAAGGTAAATAAAATTAATGCTTAACCCCTTGCCCTCTAATGTCAATAATTAAAAATTCTATATTTTATTGTGACTATACCAAGGAAACTGGTTTTCATTTTTCAACAATTTTGTTGGGCGATGACAAATTTGTTGAAAATAAAAAAACAGTTTATCTTTTAATTTTATTTGAAAAATGTTTTTTGTTGACATTGGAGTGCTAGGAGTCCAATATATCTAATACATGCCTTAACCCTTTCACCGATGAATTCCTCAGGTATCATTTTCAAGGACACTATGCGGGAAAACTGCAGAATATTTTGAAACTAATTTGACTGGAAAACAAATTTACTCATGAAATGACTGCCGCTTTTACTAAGCCAGTCATTTCAGTGAAAAATTTTCAAAAATTTGTGCTAAGTTGTGTTTAAAAGTCATAATGTACAATGTAGGTAAGGTTACTATTCACTGTAATTGTTTTGGCCGCATAGGGGTTATCAACAGGATGTCTCACCTTTAGTTCAGATACCCGAGTTAATTTTTCTCTTTGCCACGCTGTAATAGAGCTAGGTCTGATAATCTCTGATAACCACAATCACATGCTGAGCCTCTTTACAATTCAATGGTATAGGTGTGATAATTGGCCTGTGAGGGCGCTGGCTTAAGATTAGAAATAACACACAATGATCTGCTTAACCCTATACTTTCTGCAACCCAGGGTTTTCAGAAATACTCTTGCCTGAATACCTTTACTACAGTAATATTATGAAAACAATTTGGCATAGCACACTAACACCCTTCAGATAGACTGATGCAAACAGTCAAACTAATATTCAGCAAGTCCCAAAGTTTTGAAAATAAATAAAAACATGCATTTATTTGACAGAAGGGTGGGCTATCTTTAACTCTATCCATTCCAAATTTTAAATGTATTGAATTATGACATAAAATTAATTACTTTTGAAAATTCAACATAGGAATGACTGATTTTGTTGCAATGCCAGTCATTTCAATGTAAATTTTTAAAAAGATTATCATATCTTGTCCCCAAATGGCTTGGACCAGTATATCTACATTTGGCTTATATAGCACATGTAATATCCCTTTTCTTTGTTTCAGCTGGACAAACCATCAGCTGCACCATGCACAAAGCGACTAAGAGAAGAATTGCCATCACAATCAGCACCACCCTCACCAACCTGTCCAGTTCAATTCTCAATTCAACCCGATCTGAGCCGACATTGTATCACTACCACCTCAGCGATGAAGTCAGCAATAGATATAGAAGTCGCGAAGTTGTTTTATGCTTGTAACCTTCCATTTTCAATGGCTGAACATCCGCAGTTCATAAAAGTTGTTAGTATGCTACGCCCAGGATATAAACCCCATTCACGTAAACAGATTGGTGGAAAGCTTCAAGATGCTGTGCATGATCAGGTGACAGAGGATATGAAGGTGATTCTTGATGGCAAGACAGCAACATTAGTGGAGGATGGGTGGAGTAACATTCACAATGAACCTATCATAGCATCATGCTTGCAAGTAGAAGGAAAGAGCTTCTTCCTAAACAGCTTTGACACTGGTTCTATGACTAAGTGCTGAAAACTGTAAGGTGAAGTGTCAAGAGACAATACAATATGCTAAGACAAAATACAACTGTACAGTTAAGAGCATTGTCACAGATAATGCAAAGAACATGGAAAAAATGCGTGATGGTTTGAAGGCTGATGACAATGATCTTATTGTCTATGGCTGTTCTGCACACTGGCTAAACTTACTAGGGCAAGACATAACACCGGATACGCTAATTAAGCATGTAGTTGAGATTCAAAAATATTTCAGGAATCACAACAAGCCACTATCCTGGCTCTCGGAATGTATTGGTAGTGTTAAGCCACAGCTTCCTTGTGACACCAGATGGAAGAGTCAACTCGTGTGTATTGACTCCTCCATTCACAACCGTCCACATTTCATGAAAATTGCACAAGACCATGAAGGAGAAATAGATAATTCTATTGTCAAGAAGATAATGGACTTTAAGCTGTTTAGAAATGCAAGAGACTTAGCCGAACAACTTCGGCCAATTTCAATAGCAATTGACACATGTCAGAGTGACACATCAACGCTAGCCGATGCATGCCATGTTTGGCTTGAATTACTAAACAACACTCTGCTAGAACCACACAAGAAAACTCTGTTAGCACGTTTCAGCAAGGCAATCCTGCCAGAGCATCTTGTCGCATACACATTACATCCAAAGTTTCAGGGTGAGATGCTGGTAGCAAAACAGTTTGAAGAAGTGAACAATTGGATAATAGCTAAGAACCATAGCTTTATAGCAACATTTATTGCATACCAGGCTAAAAGAAGCCCATTTCCTGCATCATATTTCTGTGATGCTACAGTTCAAGTGCCTTCAGTGACATGGTGGAAGGCCTTGAAAACACTAGGTGTGCCAGGTGATTTTATTGATATGGCCATTCAGCTGCTTGAAGCACCAGCATCATCAGCATCGATTGAGAGAATTTTTTAGCAATTTTAGCTATATCCACACTAAAATCCGTAATAGGCTTGGAGTAGAGAAAGCGTCAAAGCTAGTGTTTTGCTACAGGATGTTGAGAGGGCTGTCTGATTTGGACTACTAATTAAACCTAATTAAGCCTTTTAAGTTTTAATTGTATGTATTTGATAAAAATGTAATAATAACTCATATAATAAATGGATTTGTTTAATATAGTGCTTTTGATGCAATCTCTGATTTCTTGTTATTTTTTAATAGGATTATGATGCATAAGAGTATGGTGATATGTCCAACATAGTTCTGGACAGTTTTGGAAAATTTTGGACTGGTTTAAACCATTTAAGACAGGTTTTTGACAATGTCTGCTCAAAGTTAGTTTTGGACTGTCCAAAACCCAACCCTGCGAGCAACATCAGGGCCAAAAGGCCCATCCGCTCGAAAGGTCCCTTTGCGGAAGCAGTGTCTTGGGCTACCTGACTTTACTTTGTTTATTGCTCCCGGGTGATATCTTCCTGGGAGCTCTCAAAAACTGTGGTTGCGGATGTAGTGGCGTGTGCCCCAAAGAGAACGAGTCTGAAAACCGAACGGATCCACAGCAGACATTGGCCATGCAGTCACCTGCACTCGTCCTCTCAGACCAGGCACCTCACCACCACCTGAGTGCTCTCGAAACTGGTTTTTCGACCCCTTATATACTGCCTGTGACGTCACAGATGGAATGCCACAGCCAATCAGCGGGCACGCTTCAGAGGGAGGGAAGCGGATCACGTGACACGCTATAGTACCCATGCCCTGAAAGCATACATGAGCCAAGCCTATGGGTTCAATATTTTGAAAATAGAATAAGTGGGCTCATTTAGCCACAACTCAGCCAATTCCTAACCGATTTAAAAATGGTGAAGTTTTGGAATCCTCCCTTCGTTCTGGTCATGATTAACACCAAGAACGGCGAGAAAGATGCAAGCTAAAAGGATTACGAGTACCAACTCGGTACTGTTTGAGATGCCTTTTTTCTGCCCAATGCTGTCGTTAAGCAATCTCTGACGCCCACGCATGCGCGCTACGTGATCTTACGGACTTAGTCATTTTGAGATCCTCTTGTAATCGGCTCTACACACGCGTATCGTCCTACCCAGGGGATCGTGCTCAGAACGTACCCGGCCCGGCCATCCCGCACCCAGCCTGGCTTGGACGGTCCGTACCCGACCAGTCGATCCGCGCTACACTACCAGTGTCCACCCAGGGGTCAGACATAGCTTGTTCTCAATTTTCGGATTGATGCCTGTGATGTCCTTTATTACACAAGACTGTACCATGATTTAATGACCAATCTAGACATGTCATACACATCGATGGCATAGTTAAAATGCAATTTGACCGCAACGACCATGCTTTATTCAGATACCTGCAGCAAGTAATACAGATTCTCCCAAATTTAGAAATGCTCAAAGATGATGAGGCTGAAGACGGAAAGTGTATAATCAAAGATAAATCTCTCTTTGAAGTTTGAACATATGTTTGATGTTATTTTCCCCTCAGCTACAGAGGTATAAGGCGTGTGTGACGCTAAGTCGGAGCATGTCTTTGACGTACTTATATGCGTGTCAGAGGCCGGGAAAACATGTTTGTTTTGAAAGACGTGATGCTGAATATATTACTCTCACATAAACCAACTTGCAACAGAATCGCTATTTTTTGGAAATGAAGTGAAGTCCATGCATTTTCTCCAGAAGGCAAAACATGAAAAACTAAACTGGGTTAGATAAATTCACAATTCAGTAGTAAACTAGTTTGTGTAAATCGTCTCTTAAATAAAATCAATAAATTGATATATATATATATATATATATATATATATATATATATATATATATATATATATATATATATATATATATATATATATATATATATATATATATATTCGTGTGGATTACGGCAGATATCTCATAAACAAAAAGGCCGGTATTATAAAATGGCAAATCGACGTAATCGTGGAGAATAATCGCTCGGGTTTGGGATGAGGAGTGGTAGGGGCATTAGTCGCATTGGAAACCTTTAATATCAGGATTGTTTCATCTATAATTAGACCATTATAGAAATGTCACCATGTTAGTACCCACTGTAAGTATTAACATTCAGTTGACAAAAGTGACAATTTCTCACCAAAGACTCATGTTAATGTGTAGATTAGACCAAGAAACAAAAATCTGATCGATAAGTGGCCATTATGACAACTACGTCATCATTCAAAATGTCCGCCATTGAAGATATACCACCATCAAGTACATGGCTTTATTTTTCTCTTATGGAAGCATTTAAGACATGTTATTGTTCACATCATTATAAGCTAGTCCAAGTATTTAGCGTAGTTGATGTGAATGCTAGTGTGAATGCTATTTATGATGACTGGACCTCTTGTATTCAACTGAAATCTCACCTCGATCTTAATCTTGATTATTTATGGCGAAATAGCCAAAGTTTATTGTTATTTTAGCCGCGTGGTGTGTGCGTGCGTGTGGATGCGTGCGTGCGTACGTGCGTGTGCAGACGTATATTTCGTGTGTAGCTTCCGCGAGCAGACCTGGTATGGCCTGATCATTAAGTACCTTGCCAAATGAAATAACCTGATCATTGATGGATGCTTGCATGACAATGAAAAAGCATATTTCTGGAAGTCACAAGAATGGCTTCATCAAGGAAGCATATACAAAACTAGAAAATAATTTGAAGGAAACCGAGCTGGTCGTTTGAATTATGTAAATTATGCAAATCTAAATAGCGCATGCGCATGTCAGCTTTACAACCTACCATGAACCCGTGTATATGACCAAATGAATGAGATCCATGTGTGAAACCTTGTTTGTGGAGGGTGTTGAACTAAGATTCCATGTCCGGCTCCAGGACTATTATAGACTATTTGAATAATGGACAGATTCCTGTGTTGGCATATTACTGTCCACTCCTTGCCATATGCAAAGTTATGCAGTGTGGTCATTGGCACATGGTGAGGACAAATGCATCATTGTGTTTGATGAGCTGTGTACGACAATATGTCTATGGAATGTCATCGATGATCTCTTGGAAGGGTTCAAGATTCAATATTTAAGATTCAAGATTTTTTATTTCTTAATAGGTAAATAATTCAACAATTCAATACAGGCATCCACCAAAGGCAAGGCATATGATGCGGTGGATCCTTGACACATAACATAAATTATATTACAAATGACATAGAGTACGATACAAAACATTTAAACAAATTACGTGTGGAGACATGACTTATGACATAATATTTTACATAGTGGGGTGGGGGAGGGAGGGGGGGGGGAGGGGCGGTTGAGGGAGTGGAGTGACCATCTTGCGGCGTATTATTACTATTCAGTGAAATTACGATTATTATTAACAACAATAACAACAAAAATATTATTAACACCATTACTATTATTTACATGTATTATCATCATCATCATCATCATCATCAGTTTTATCATTATAATGATTGTTATTATCATGTGTAATTATTGCTGTCACCACCATTATATTTAATTGTAACAGTAACAACAACAATACCATTACTATTATTTACATGTATCATTATCATTATTATTATTATTATTATTATTATTATTATTATTATTTTTATCATCAGCACTCATACATCATGTACATGTACATATTTGTTGTCCTGGTGGCCGGGTGCGCTACAGCGGAAGAACCCGTCTACAGAGCCCACATTTATACAACATTAAAAAATAAATAATATGTCACTAATATCGACAGATTAGACTGAAGCTCTTTCAGAATCTGAGATAGCCACCAATTATTTTCTCACGGTTATATGCGCATCGCATGGAACGGGCATGACATCCAAGTGACTATTTTGGTGCTAGCAATGTAATGCTGAAAGTGTGTCAGTGTGTTACTGTGTATGCCTCTCTATTGGAGAAGAGGATTTATGGATTGGGTGGACGATGGAAATGGCAAACAAACAAGTATTGCAGGCGGTTTCGGATCACTACGTAAAAAATTATTTCCCGTGAATTTATTTATAGAATATTTTTAATTTAATATCTTAAATTTTGATGACACACATTTGTGCTTTATGCAAACATATAAAAGATTTAGTTTGACCGTTGACCGAAGAATTTCACAATAGCATGAGTCGACCGAATATTACATAGTACACCGGATCACTTTGGGTAGTTCCGGATCACATCATATAAAGTAAGTTTGACGACATATTTTTTTAATCAGGCTTGTCCCATTGTCATGTATCGACATGGCCAAAAACAAGAATGTGAAAAACGTCAATGACATACAAACGTGAGTTGTCTATAGAAGCATTTTCGACATAAACTACGGCAACCCTTTGACATCACAACGTTGCGAGGCGACGACGGAATTCCTATCGCGGAACGCTCGGTAAATCGTTGATTCGGAAATACCGAAGAGTACGCCACTGCCGCCACATCATCTAACGATCACCGTTAGATTTAAATAATTGGTAATATAAATGGGATAACAGTTATTTTGATGAGTAGACATGCGAGTTTGGTTAATAAATTAAAAGTAAAAGTTATTAACTTGTTTTCGGGTTAACGATAATGGATCGTTAATCGCGACAGGGAATTGATTATTGATTAAATTTTGGAAATCTGACACAATTCACCTTTCCAGAGTAGTCATCTATCATATGGCGTTATAATCAGCTAAGCGGCGTGTAGGATGACATCATAATCATTACGTCATAAATGATTCTATTTGGTCCGTCTTTAACTCTTAATAGTCCGACACATTGATCTATATACTATATTTGGATATCTATGGTCCGACACGTACGAATTGTATGTCTCTACAATTTAATGAGCATGTTGTTGAATATTTTAAAACTAATTTGACTGGGCGCTGTTGCTGCCATATGCAGCAACGACAATATGCCATATGCAGCAACGGCGCTCAGTCAAATTAGTTTCAAAATATTCAGCAGCTTACCTGTATAGTTTTATGGAAATTGAGTCAGTGAGTTCAGAGATCGATCGATCCAACACAGACGAGGTGTTGGTGGAGCTTAGCTAGAGATGGGCAGGGCAGAGCAAAAACGGGATAGGTGAATTGAAATGTACATTTTTACGTTTCTTGGTTATCATTAAACTGAAGTTCAACATAACAAAATATTAAATCAAGGCCTAGTTCCAACGAAATTGATTAATGATTAAGATAGTGATCCGAAACTACCGATGATCCGGAGCTTCCGTATCCACTGTACTATTTCCAATCGTGGGATGTATTGCTGCAAGCGGACACATCAATCATTATCCTAATCAGAGTTCATCGAGAAGAAAACGGCTTTATATGGAGAAATGCTGGATTGAGGTACTCGTGTTTCTTTTCTTTGAACATGATCACTATCATTGCGGTAACTAAATATCTGTACATCAACGTGGCATGAAGTCACTACAAAATAGTAGAGTTAGTAGTGTATATAGTATAGTGTAGCTCGCAGGGGTACGCGCAGGTCCGCCATATCCCTCCAGGATGCATGTGAGGGCTGGTTATCTGCGGTTCTCGGGGTTGCGGATCCATATCGCATCTCTCCGGAAAGTTAAAGACCGGCTTCTAGAGCCGGTGGAATGTTCACATTCCAGCGGGGCCGTGCGACCATTGCCGCCGAGTTTACACCTCACGGTCTTGTCCCAACTGTTGGTGTCACCGGTATGATGGTCCATTACCAATTTGGAAATCTGGACAAGATGGTATAATTAAACAATCACAAATAATTCACTATACAAACAATATCACTCGTTTGACAATAATGAGCAAATAATACCGTACATAGAGTTATCCCGTGTTCTTTCCACGTGGTTTCGCTGGAGGTACCACACAGATCCTTAAATCAGCAGAGGTATCCCCGCAAGGGAGTATCGCAACGAAGCTACTTGGTAGTTTGATATAAACTAATTACACTGCTAACACACAAAACATTGTTGTTGCGAGGAAAGTGCCTCTTGCGGGCCTCTGCCACAGGAAAATGCCTTCAACGCCGAAGCGGAGGAAAAGAGCTGGCAAAAAGGGCCACTCTTTTGTTCATCACGAATGGTTTCCGAAGAATTCACAGGTCACCGTCTTATGTAGGTTCAAAGTTACTGTATTGGTAGTTGTCGCTTTATTTAAGCGGGCCTTCTGTTACATTCTAACCTACCATTTGGTTATTAGGTACGAGTACAAGCTTTGGCCGCAAGTGGCAGGGATTCCTACCTAACTTTAGACACAATCATCTAACAGGCGAAGATGCTCAGCTTCCCGTAGGTTGCCCTGCATAGCAAATACCTCCGAAAGATAACAATCCGGTCACCATTGTCCCGCAACCACATATAACATCACTAGGACAAGTTTACAGTTCACAGAAGCAATTTTAGAAAGCGCTATGTCATTTATAGTGGGGATAAAGAGACGGATATCCACCGCTAGTGTCCTTCCCGTGAGGGCGTGGTGGGTTCCAAGACCTCACCCAGACACCACAACGAATTGGATGGAGATCCGCATCTCATCCGTCACCCATGTGCTAACGGAGCTAACATTTTACCTGTCATTAGGGTTAAGTTTCCAGAATACCCAGAGATGCACTGCAGGCTGGTGTCACAAGATTATTAATTTCTTTTCGTAGTCCTTCCTACATTAGTGGGGGAGTCTAACTAACTAGTATCCAAAGATACATGGGGAGATGCGTGTAAATCGGCACTTTAGTTATCACCGCTCAGAAACTCTGACAGTTTCCCAGAGTCGGATCCTGCTAACAATTATTAAGCCTTGCGGCTGGTGGATCGTGGAAAGAGACAATAACTCGATATTAATAAGAGGCCCTAAGGTAATTGACCAATTTTACACAACCTAGCCGGTGCGTGGTGTAACATATCCACTACATCCGGAAAAGAGGCGTACACTATGCGTCTCTTGCGGAGAAATTGTCCCTAACCACTTTAAACCTATCATATTGAGCTAAAATAGCCAGGTTTAGTCGGTAACATGTCAGGCTCAAGCAATTAGAGCATGAACAGCGACCTCATTGTAAAATTGATGCTGGGGGAATATAGTGATGCGGATATAATGTTGCTGCATAGTATTTCCCAGCGTACTGCATCCTAGAGTTTTTATAAATAAGCAAAACATATTAATTAGGATGGCTACTTGCCATATACACGACTAACTAATACAGTGCTAACGATATATCACTGGTCATAGGACCCTACCACGCTGTTAGTGGAGAGCAGCCACAGAAAATAAAGATAATATTCACAGTATAATCAGAAAGTATAACATTGTGGTTGGGAAGACCGGGAAGGTACCTATTAGTCATCAGTACCATTTGCGGAAATAATGAAAGGTACAATAGTATAGTCACTTGGATACCTATTGGTCATCGTTATGGTAAGAGTTCATAGGTCCCTGAAATAGAGGTGCTAATATTAAATAGCGCGAGATGGCACGATCTTGATTGCAGGGAAGATTTCCGTAGGCAGATTTCTGCAGGCAGACTGTTGATGTGGCACACTCTCAGGACGGTGACGAAGAACGTGTAATGAGATGTCCATTAGATAGTCATTCTAACTGATACATGATTTAAACAGTTTGTTGTAAAGTTTCCGTCCGGCGACGGTAGTTTGAAAGTTGCAAGTTGCCCATTAACAAAGAGGGCTATAGTTATGATACATCATGCCGGTACAATAACTGGGTACACGGTGCGGGATACGTCGCATAGCTCTTGCGGCGCACCGAGCAAAGTCCCACCAGACTGTGGTCTAAAAGTTAATTAACACACGCGACATGCAGCGCAGAAATTTGAATCCACTATTCCACCTTTCAGCATGGTCGGAAGATCTGGCGAGTTATCCACCATGAATCACCATCAGCTCTACATCCCGTAGAATCACATCGGGCCTGCAAGGCCCTTTCTGCAGGAAAGCTCCCTTAGGAAAGTTCGAGTGCGGGAGCCGAGGAGCATCCAAAATTCTGTATCACGGAAAGTCGAAGACTGCCCACCAGCGCAGGAGATCTTAATTCCGAGAGGCACCGCAGTGATGATGGAATCACCGTTGGTTTGCAGGTGTCCCGCATCTGGTCAAGCAGTCTTCCTGGCGGGTCGGCTTCCACGCCGATGATGCTCCTGATTCTCGGTTTTTCGTCCCTTTTATGCTACTCGTGGCGTCAGAGGCAGGCGCTTCAGCCAATCAGTGGGCGAGCAGAAGCCAATCAGCGTGCAGCTAGAGGCGTTGACTCACGTGAACAGCGCATTCCCCATTCAATTAATGCATACACGCGATTACGTCGTCGAAGCAATATTTTGAAGATAATTTAACCGGGAGTTTTAAAGATAACTCGGCCATTTCTGGTCCGATTTTAACAAAGTAAAAAGTTCTGAGATCCTCGTTGCATTCTGGTCCTTATCGGCACCAAGAACGGCGAGAACGGTGCGATTTGAGAAAATCACGAGTACCAACTCGGTACACTATAAGCACGCCCTCCCAATCCTGACACATGTTGTCAGGGAAGCTCTGACGCTCTACGAGTTACGGACTTGACGAAAACCTTTCTCATACCGGCGCATTTACCCTACTCAGAGGGCGGGGTGGGGTGGTGGTGGTGGTGGGGGGGGGGGGGTACTCGTCCCGTCGATCCGTGCTACACCAGTAGAGTTTCATAGGAACTGGGTTGTGCAGAAAAATTGAAACCATTTCATTACGATTAAAATTTATCAAATACGAGGGAAAAAATCCAAAAAGAAATGGGAAAATAAGGAGTAATTTGTTTAACTGAAAACCCGGCCAGATTTAGTCTGTGTATTACATCTGGACCTGAGCAAGACCAACACTTAGCCTAATTTGATACCTACAGATTATGGCTGGGAACGTGTAGGCCTACAACCCTACACGTGTACATGTTCAGGAGCGTGTACGCGGTTACAAAAATCGTGAACGCGCACACGGGAAAAATTTATAAAATATACGTATTTATGTGAAATATGTAAGATATCCCTTAAAGAAAATGTATCTATATTTTGACAAATTCATTCTCAGAATTTGCAGCCACGCTTTCTATCTGTCAATGATGTCCGATTTCTGAATTAACCCTTTAACACTCAAGCCTGCCAAAACGGCTCGTATCGTGGTCTTGCGAAATGCCAATTTGCCGACCACGAGGAGACAGGTTTTGTTTTTGAAATAACTGAGCCAGTCATTTCTGTGCCACATTTTAAAAAACAATCTTGGTCTGCTCATGGAGAATTGAAATTTTCTTGAACAACTTTGAGAGAACGCCCTCTATAGTGGTCTACAGGAATATGCCATTATTGAAAGTATATTTGCATGTCGAGAAGACGTTTTTGTGTGTAAATTATCACCGCAATGACTGGCCTGCCATGCCATCCAGTCATTCCAGTGGTAAATTTTCTAAAACTTGTCTTGCATTTGCCCGCAAATGGACATTCAGTAATGACAGGTTTTAATTTTTCTTAGCCAATCTTGACTATCAAAGGGTGAATCACTACTGCTTGCTGTTGATCTGTTCAGGACAAGGGTCAAATACGAATTTGTGTCAACTGAACCCTGCAATGGGAAAGGCGGCCTATGCAATGGTCTATGAATTTCTATTTGCAGGTAAAGAGAATATATTTCTAAATCTACCACTAGAATGAGTGGCTCGGTAACCTTGCCAATAATTTCAGTAGTAATTGTTTTAATAGTCTTCACTTAGCATGCAAAACACATGACCAAGCAAAAAATAGTATTTTCATTTACGTTTTAATGTTAAAGCCGGTCCTAGAAACATTATCTACAGTGGTCTTGAGAATTGTCCATTTGACGGACTTCACAAAGTGCTTTTGTAAATTCCAGTGGTAAGTTTAGAAAATAGTCTTCTCTTGACTTGCGAATATGTATTAACGGAGCAAAAAAATTTATATTTTGTATTCGGTTAATCAATATCAAAATGAGTAGCGCTTTAGGCATTGACACGATAGGGATTATTAATAATTTTATAACCCCACCATATTCCACCCCTCTATAATTAATAATAGTCTAAATAGATATCATATTATTAGTACATTTTTGCACCAGAATGACAAACACGTGTACAGGTTCGTTAAAACCAACGTGTACACGTGTATTGGCATTTGTCCAAATGCACACCCCTACTGCAGATGACGACTCAGAAATACACTATAGGCATCACGAGGAAGGTATTTCACAACATGAGGCTTTCAAAATCCAAAATGGCCACTGGGCAAATTGGCCGATCGGGTTCGTTTGAACAAACTTGAATCTCTATGCCTTAAGGATGCTTCATGCCAAATATAATTGAAATCTCCCCAGTAGTTCTCGAGAAGATATTTTAAATTTCCCATTACTTTAGTATGGGAGCTTTTGGCGAGAAAATGATCCAAGATGGCCGCCAAACCCTTTATCCGACAGTTTCGAAAATTGCAAATTTGAGATCAGAATAGCCAAAAACCTATATAAAACCAATTTCGGCCTCAAAATCCATCAAATAAAAAAATCCAATATGGCCGCCAAACATGCTATATTTTGATTGGACCACGGCGGCCATGTTTTTTGACGGATCAACTGTTCTTGAGAAGAAGTGGTTTAAAGGAAAAGTTGACGGATGAACGGATGGACGGACGGACGGACGACCGCCGACGGACTGTCGCCACGACATAAGCTCAATTGGCCTTTCAGGCCAGGTGAGCTAATAAAAATATGAATAAGATGTCAGAACCGAGTTATTTGTTTGAGCATACGTGTAGGTAACAATCAAAACCAGGTTTCCTTGTTTTGCTACTCAGGGGATGGGAGCTACAATTCATCTTTCCAGAGCACCCACCCATCATATGACGTCATAATGAACTGAGTGATGTGTACAATGACATCATAATGAATGACGTCATGAATGACGTCGATAAGTACGTCACGAACGCGTATTTGAAGACGGTCTATGCGTTGTTGTACAAATTGTTTGCTTTTACTATTTAATAAATATTCTGTTGAATATCTTGAAACTAATTTGACTGGGCAGCAACAGCACCCAGTCAAATTAGTTACAAAATAGTCAACAGCTTCCCTGTATAGTTTTCAGGAAATTGATAGCTAGGGCATTTGGGGGATCGATCAATCCCAACATGGCGAGGTGTGGGTGGGGCTTAGCTAGAGATGGGCGGGGCATGGCTAAAAATGGAAAGGGCCATAGGGTTTGTTGTATCTGCCACTGTACAGTGGGTAGTTCCCATCTTTGCGCGCTGTGCCTTTCGCTATGTAATGTTATTTACAATGCAGGTCTTTGAACTGTCAACACGTGCTTAGAGTGTGGATTAGTATATGTGTGCTTATGGTGTGCCATTAACTTTTAGTTTGGGTTTACTAACAATGTTCACTATAGAACAAAGCTCAACTATCATAAACATAAATGTCTCATAAAGGAATATTTTGGAGCGATAGAATTACTGTTATGTGTGTATCTACATGATTGAACGTAACTGCATGCATGTTTTCACTCGAATCACACCACCCTACTTCCCGTTTACATCACACTCTGATCAATTCTGTTTTAGCACAGCGATGTGCATGGTAAATATCTAAGGGTGTTTCAATGAAAAGCTGCTCACATAGGGGATGGTCTTTTGTTCTATTAGTCACACCTTTCAGATGATGAAGAGCCAGCCACTAACTCCACGATAGTTTGATTTGCATTGCGAGAAAACTTCGGTGAATCATCAACTATTGAAGAAATTGGACTGTGAAAGCCAATCCGAAGCTAGCTTGAACATGCCTGACAAGAATGCAGTTGAACTGACTCCTGCACATAGAAGGCAAGGAATATAATCCAACATTGGATAGGATTCTAAAGCATGGATTATGGAACATCAGGACTGGTGCGATATGCAGATAATTTTCTTGCTACATCATTGGAAACAACTTCAGATGAGCATACATTGACTTGATCTGTAGGAGAAACCCAGAACATCTTAATTCATTTAAATCTTAACACTAACGTAACCCAAATTGTATATTTGAATGTGGTCGAGTGGAGCCGATATATAGAGCTGCCTTAACCTGCCCATGGCTATGGAATTGGTACATTTTTACAAATAACATGTGCCAGACTAATAATAACAGCTTGGGTCATCTAGAAAAATACAAATACTTCTCTAATTACTTACAGCAAATAAGAATTATGCCCTCCAGCGTTCAACCATAAAATCTAACAAGCAGTAAGCAATCTGCGATTGTCTCAGATTGTTGCAGATAAACTACGACAAGCAGCCAATTTTACGTCCCCATAAAATCTATAACCAGTCATAAGCCGTCTTTGGTTATTACAGACAATCTGTAAGATGTAGCCGATTTCATGTTCCCATGACATCTGAAGCATTTTTCTAATGAGTGAATTTCTGGGATAGCATTTCACTACAGACAATTTCAGACAACCGGCGCCTGTGTTTCTGTTGGTAAAAAATACTGCAGATTGTTGCAGATAATCTGTAACAAAGCAGGAATGTTGAAACATGTTCAAATTTCATGTTTTCTCCCCGATCAGTCACAGATTGCCTGTGATAATCTGCAATCTGGAAATTGTGTTCCTATAAAATCTGTATTCTGGCGTAAGCGATCTGCGATTCACTTAAGGCTGGTTACAGATTTTATGAGGACCCGGCTTATTATCATGTGATTTTATACATGGAAACTTGGCATGTCGCCACTGTGCGGAGCCTTATAGGTGACAAACCTAAAAAACCTTTTCTCATTAAAATGGCATTTCGAAGAATATTGAATGAAGCATCAGGTAAGATATATAATTCTTAATCTTAAGCTCTGAATTTATCGATACTTTAATTAAAATGTCGGAGTTCGTGGGTATGCTTGCTCACAGATACGATATACCCTTGTCATTTTACGCACACGTTGCTCATGGATATGCGGATCTGATTCTCCAAAATGAAAATTGAAACCAACAAACCTGGCTCTGGCTGCTACATCCTAGTGATGACAGGCAAGTTGAGGACGATGGTGAAAACGTCAACACAGGCACGAGGGCTAGACCTGCTGGAAGCAATCGCAAGATCTCCTCCAAAGCCCACCCGCTTCAAAATGTTAAAAAATAACAAAACGTTGATATATTATAGAGAAATTAGACAGATATTTGGTTTAAACAGAATTTATTTTTTGTCTTAAAGGGAGCGCGACTAGACAGGTCTTATGACCGCGTCTCCCATACAATTATATTAAAAATATAATTGAAATCGGACCAGTAGTTCTCGAGAAAACATTTTAAATTTCCCATTGCTTTAGTATGGGCGCTTTTGGCGGGAAAATGATCCAAGATGGCCGCCATACCGCTTATCCGACAGTTTCGAAAATTGTAAATTTGTGATCAGAAAACCGCAAAACACATACAAAACCAATTTCGGCCTCAAAATCCATCAATAAAAAAGTCCAATATGGCCGTCAAACACGCTATATTTTGATCGGCCCACGGCGGCCAGGTTTTTTGACGGATCAACTTTTCTTGAACAAACTCTAATGGCCCTTAGGCCCTAATCATATCTGCCAAATTTCGGCCCGACCCCTTCAGCGGTTCCGGAGAAGTCATTTTCGCTACAACTAGGTCAACCAAGATGGCCGCCGAACAATTTGACCAATCAAGTTCCATTGAACAAACTTGGTTCAGCTCTTGCCCTAAATAATATTTCATGACATTTGCATCAATCCCCTAAGCGGTTTCGGAGAAGATTTTTAAAGACGTTTCCTAAAATCTGCCTAAATCCAAGATGGCCGCCAGCCAAATTGGCCGATCGGGTTCATTTGAACAAACTTGGATCCCGATGCCCTAAGGATGCTTCCTGCCAAATATAATTCAAATCGGCCTAGTGGTTCTTGAGAAGAAGTTTAAAGGAAAAGACGACGGACGGACAACGGACGGTCGCCACGGCATAAGCTCACTTGGCCTTTCAGGCCAGGTGAGCTAAAAAGCAAATGTCTCGTGGTGTAACAAGAATGAATACATACATGTTACTATGCTATATTTAATTACTTGTTGACATGTTATTATAGAATTATACTTATGATACATAATAGCGAGTCTGATAAAAGTGCACATTCACAGTTGAATGCCCGATAACAAAACTATCTTAACTGGACACCCCTGGAAGCCCAAAGTGGGTACCCCAACGCAATGATTGATAACGAAACAGAGCTCAGCACATGATGATTTCGCCCCGCACAAATCATCATAATTTTCAGTTACTAATTGAAGAAGGGACTCGTGTTGCCAGTTCAATTTCAGAACACAGATATTTGGTTGCCAAACAGATGGAATGGTAGCAAGATAGACAGAGGCACGCGGAGGTTGAGTCAGCTCTATAGCTCAGCTATCTGACAAATCAATTGAGATAATAAAACCAGGGCCCGTATTCATGACGCTTTCTTAGCCACTAAGACCGTTCTTAGCGCTAAGAAAGTTCTTAGCGCTAAGAAAGTTGGAATTCATGGACCGTTCTTAGTCTATTTCTTAGCTAAGAACGCCCTAAGAACCGGAGGTTGGGAATTTCCTAATGCTACAACGACGTTGTGCGTGCGTGCGTGCGTGCGTGCGTGCGTGCGTGCGTGCGTGCGTGCGTGCGTGCGTGCGTGCGCGCGTGCGTGCGTGCGTTAAGTATTTTAATATTTTGCTTCAATCTGCTCGTAGGCCTCCACTAACTTATATTACGCACCGAGACAGTCAAATATATGCATGCTGTTGTTGTTGTCGTATATCCCTCCTCTTGATAGGAGCACCCACATGTGTGGTTACGTAAACTAGTTTGATTTATGAACATTATATAATTGTAATTTTAGTCCGCAATTATAGATTAGCTAAATATGTTGTCCGCATACGTTTCAATAATAATAACACAAACACTGTTCAGCACCAGAGTGCATGGACAATTATATATAAATACAGTTCTGATTCAGGATATCAGTTAACAGTAGTTACTGTTGATTAATGTTGTTGTGGAAGCTGGTTAAAGAGGAAGCTTCTACCGCAATGCAGGTTGTAACATAGTTTTCTAGTTATACATTCCAATTCACATAATAATGAGAAGTTGTTAGGTAGTAATACAGCCCTGACTAGACTTGTACAGTCGATAATAAGTTTTACGAGGTGATCTTCTATGCTGGAGATATATTTCCAGGAATTCACGCCAAGGTGGTCGATGGTGGTTTTCTTGAGCAGTGATAAATATTGATTTCTATACTAATGGAGTGCACCACAGTGTAGCAAGAAGTGTTGATAATCTTCAGAACTCAACTGACAGAGACGGCATGTGGGGTTCACAATGTTTTGGTTGAATTTACTTAGTGTTGCTTGTACTAGGTATGTTCCTGTGATGAGCCTGGCTTTAATGACACTACGTTTTACATCCTTGTTGTCATTGTCTACAGTGTGCACGGATATATGGCATTTCCCAATACAAAAGTCTTTAGTGTTACAGTTTTTAAGTGTACTTTTGGTTTCACACGCAAACTGTAAGTCCTCGTTCCATTGGCTGTCCACGGCAGATTTTACTACTGATTTCCATTTTAACTTAGAGGGTAAATTCAGAATAAGCTCTTGGATGTTTGATAAGTTGTATCTCTCTAGCAAATTCTTAATATAAATAAACCAACTGCCCGATTTTGGAGTCTCAAACGCCAACTGTCTTACTAGTATGTGGTTAAGTGGCTTGTTTTGGCATGCCAGGATGTTCCTCAAAAGTGTTAGCTGACGTATGTGTAGCTCTGCAGTGATTGGTCTAGCGCCAGGTAGAAGGAGTACAGCACATTCCGCGGTCCTCGTTGGAAGGGCTTGTATCTTCCTAAGTATGTCAATAAAGAAGCTTTCTAGTTGATCAAGTTCTTGTTTTTGTAGTACAAGGATCTCTAGTCCATAGAGTAGTCGAGGGATGACATAAAGCTGGATGATACGGTATGCAATTTTTGTTGATATACAATTCGATCCATGCAAACCTGTGCCAGTGAGACTATAGAGTGTGCGTCTAGCACAAGATATACGCTCTTGAACATTGATCTTCGTTTCTTGTTTTGTAGTTCGAGATAACCCCAAATGAGTTGCTGTTGTAGAGACAGATATTTCTAATTCGCCAAGACACCATTTAGGCAAGTGCGGAACAGATTTTGTGCGTACTGAATTGTGCAGTATTGTAGACTTTTCTGGATGTATTAGGTATCGCTCACGAGTTGAGTAACGATATACAATATCAAGCATACATTGCAGTTCAAATTCTGAGTTGCTCATTAGGGTGAGATCGTCAGCAACTGTTGGCCATCCTGTATACTGAGTTCCCATGAATGTTCCTAGTTGTGAAGATTCTAATTGCTGCAGCAGGTTGTTAATGTAAACTTTGTACAACCCAGTGGAGAGGATGGCCCCTTGTCGGGCACCTTGCAGTATCGGGAATGAGTGGCTTAGAGAACCTCCCCACTTCACTTTCGCAGTAAGATCCCTGTAGAGCAGATCAGTAATTTGCAGTAAGTGTAGATTTATACCTTCGTCATACAGCTTACACTTTAAGGATGCATGATCCACCACATCAAATGCCTTCTGAGTGTCTGGGAAGGAGGTATACAGCGGGACATGTAGATCTTTGCTTTCTGTAGTAGTTTCTGAGAGTATTAAACCAGCCATATGTGGCGAAAGTCCTCCAGTAAATCCAAACTGCAGAGATGATTGATTGCATGGTAACGACTCTTCAATTTTGTCAAGGATGACATGCTCAAAGATTTTCCCCACTAGAGATGTTACAGTGATACCTCTGTAATTACTCAGATGTGGGGTCCTTTCCTTTCTTATGTACTGGAGTAATAATTCCCCGTTTGAAGATGTCTGGAATCTGTTTCGACTCAAAGATGTAGTTGAACAACTTGGCCATTAGTGGTATAATTGACTGTCCTGCATGAATAAAGTGCTCTGCATTGAGGCCAAATTCATCTGCGGATTTGCCAGTGTGGAGCTTTGAAATTGCTTCATAGATTTCGGTAGGTGTTACTGTAGGAAGTATTTCTTGATTCTGGGCATATGTACATTGGATCAAATGAAGGTCGATCTTAACTCGTGCATGGTAAACATTATCAAAGTTTACATGTTGGGAAGGTTTTGCTAGGTCTTCATAGAAGGCTGCAAGTCCATTCCGTTGCTTTACCATATCTGTAATGGGAACTCCATTGACAACTAAAGAGTCAGTATCACTACGCCTTGTCTTTGTTCGATTAATAAGCCTGTAGAAATTTGCAGAACCATACTCAACCATTACTCGGTTGTACAGTGATTTTCGCTCTACCGCGGCTTAAGTACGCTGTTGGGAGCGGAGCTGTCGTTTCAATATTTTACACTGCATAGAAGTAGGATGATCTGGTCCGGGTTTACCTGCCTCAATCCAGTTTTTGTGTAAGTGCTTACCCTGGATGAATATGTCCCTTACCATTGGAGATGCCTTCCATTTCGGGCCACACATTACCAATTGTCTGGATGGGACTGTAGTGCTGGCTGCACACTTGAGAGCATTTTGAATATTGTCTACAAATGTGTCAATGTTACAGTCTTCCCTACATGCAGGTATGACACTCAGCTTTCTTGCTAGAGTTGACTGGTACTCATCTTTATCCATGTTTGTCCAAATCAGTTTGTAAATTGATTGTTTGTTCTTTGCAGCAGAAAGTTGTGTGACACTTCTGACAGGAATACAACAGGAGACCGGTACATGTGTAGAGGTATTGATACAGTGCATGCTGGCAATGGACAAGTTCAGTATATTTGTAGGATTATGGTAGAGAAGTAGTCGATTTGTGAGGAGCTTTTCCTGTGGATGTATGTTGGTGTAGTCGGCATATACGGTACTGTCACAAAGTTTAGATCCTTTAGAATGTTGTTAAGTAGTTTATCTGATTTATTGCCTCTCGGTAGAATGGTAGCATTCATGTCTCCACACCAGATAATGCTATGGGTGAGGCGATATGATTCCACGATGGTATATATGAGATCTAAGCATTCAGAGTATTTGTCAGCAGAGTCTGAGTACCCAGATGTAGGCATGTACGTATTAATGAGTAAGTATGGCATAGGCTCAGAATTAATTTCGAGAAGACATATTCTTTCATTTCCTTCCTTCAGAGGTTTGACAAAATTATTGACTTCCTGACGCCAGAGTATGGCAACTCCTCCATATCCTCTACGACGTTCGAATTTGCATGTTGGAGTGTTTGAATCTACAGACTTCGTGTTGTAGTAGAATTTGGGTACCGTTATGATGTCTGTTGTAGTAGAATTTGGGTACCATTATGATGTCATTTCACATTATGACGTCATATTACTGAAGCAGGAGATCAAACCTAGCGCAAAATCGATTGTGTAAAAAACAAACTAAATGACGAAGGTAGGGGTATTTAGTGGACTGGACGCAAATAAGACAAAAATAATTTTAATCCCCATGTTTTTCGAAAGAAATTGAGGATTGTTTCGTCCTGTGTGCACGCGCGCCCGCGTACGTGCGTGTAGGTGTGCGTGCGTGTGTGTGTGTGTGTGTGTGTGTGTGTGTGTGTTGTGTGTGTGCGTCCGTGCGCGTGTGTCTTTGTGCAGTAATAGAGGGATCCATTTTTTAGCTATGCTCCGCCCATCTCTAGTTAAGCTCCGTCAATATTTATGTTGGATCGATTTATCGGGCGATTTATATTGACGATATATAGCCTATAGGCCCTACTTTGAATCCGAAATGACCAGAATTCCAATTTCATGGTAACTATATGCATACAGGTAAGCTGTTGAATATTTTGAAACTAATTTGACTGGGTGCTTTGGCAAGCAGGCAATCAGAAATGTGTGCAAACTCATTGTTTCATATCGGCACACATATAGCAATTGATATTGGTCCCGTGCGCCGTTGATCAACTGACATGCCGATATCAAATTCGCTATTGGTCAAAGGCACAAGACCAACGGCGCAAATTCTATATTGGCGCGTTACATATATACGTACACACTCATGCACACGGGGCCTAGCCCTATATGCCAATATGCAATTACGCGTGCGTGCGTGTGCATGTATGCGTACGTAGGCACTTGTATTCATATGGATTGGGAACTAAATACGCGTGCATATTACACTTGCACACTACAGCTCAGAAATAACTTTTCTTGTTTCCACAACAAAATAAATGTAGGCCTAATGCTAAACCTACCTTGAACATAATTGGATAAGACCGCATCGCTGCCAATTATCTTCAAAATATTCGACAGAGCAATTCTTACTAACAACTGCGTGTTTTGTTTTTGCTTTGGAAACATAGAACATTTTAGTGGATTTACGCCATGGGGGTAGCTGTCGTAAATTAAGAGTTTCCTAAGAACACGCCATGAACACCGATTTTTACTAAGACGTCGTTCTTAGCGCTAAGAACGTCTTCTTAGGCGCTAAGTACGCGCCATGAATACGGGCCCTGAAGTCCATAATACTAGTATTATGGACATCTGATGTTAAATAAAGAAATGCCGTACTTAGAATAAATTCTACACAGCGTGACATTTTGCTCTAAGCTATGTTTGAAAGCTTATTACGTTCTTTCATATTCTACACATAAACTGACATTTAAAAGCTTTTGAAATTTGCATCTATTATCATTGGGAAACGATGTTGAAAAGATCATTACTTGATATTTATAGATTATAGTCTATGCAATTTTACTTGGAAAGCTTCCATCTAAAGACCGAAATCGTTTACTTACTAATGCAAAACATATTTCATTATGAATGTGGAATATAGGGATTTTTTACACGATATAGCCCAATTCTTATGAAGATTTTATTATTATTTTTATTAATAACGGTTATTATCCTGATAAGAATTGGACTGAAAATAGTTGCTGACGAGGTAACGTGTGAAGTTCGGGTAATGTGTTGGTTTGACAATGCAAATGTTTGAGCTAATCTCACATGTAGCACATGCATGTGCAACATGAAACATTTACCACAACCACCCTTCACCCACCCCCTTCAAAATACAATCAAACACACGCACGCCCTCACACACATACGCACCCTCCCCGTATGCACTCCCTCAGACACACACGCAACCCCAACCCCTCCCCCCACCCCACCCCCAGACACACACTCGCCCGCCCGCACACGTGCGCAGGCACGCGCAGAGGCTCGCGCACTGTAACATTTTAGTGAAATTTATTCCTGGAATACCGAGTATTGGTCGTTATTAAAAATTTTGTATTCTTACCTTTCTTCTTCAACATGGACATATTACATGAGCACATTACGAATTTGTTCATATTTCTTGATGAAACACTGAGTTGACTGGGGCCAGATCACCTGCCATTTACTAGAAAATGCTTGAAAATAGATTTTTATTAAATTGTGTATTAGAGGCTTAAATTGTGCGCTTCGATGTAATAAAACGAAACAAATCTTAACGGTTTAGTAAGTACTTTGGGTCATATGTTGCAAAGAATCCGCATGGAAATATTTAAAAATTTGACTCCAAATGAAAAATTGTGGGTAAAATTATGGATGGAGATATGAAGATCACGGCTCAACATTACAAAATATATCCCTGAAACTTTCTCTGCTGAAAAGGCAGACTTAAAGCAATAAATGTCCAGTCTATATGGGCAGTATTCACACCCTAGAAAAACACACCATATCCACATTACAACAGTGTCACCCTATAACACCAGGCAGCTGCATTGTCAAGGAATAACAGATCTCTGATGACGGATGCTGCTGCTGACAAAATTCGAACCGATGTACCTATGTTAAACCCTTTTATTTAGCAGCCGAAGCAAAAATTTAAATTACGCCGAATAGCAAAGGATACTGAAATGTACTTGATATATACACCTGTGCAAAAGTTAAGCACCAGCAAAAACAATAGAACGTAGAAACATGATGGTACAACTAGGCTGCCATACTTTTTGTCCCCGCGTTAGCTGACATAATTCCAAGTACGAAATGCACATGCATGCATGACTTCACGCCGCTTGATGTCCGTGCGTGGCGGGAAACAGCACACGTGTTCAGTTATGTAAAAGTCCAGTTTGAGGTGTAGAACATTACATACAGATTTAGGCGACAAGATTAGGAATTTTGTGTTCATGACCGTGGTTTATTTGTACAGAGAGAATTAGCTCTTGATTGTGAACCGCTATGGCAAGACGAAGGTTAAGTGATCGTGTGAAATGGCAAATCATAGGCATGCATACCACTGGTATGTCATGCAGAGAGATTGGCAGACAGCTGAACATTAACCATACTGTAATCAGTCGTTTGATTGCAAAACATGGGCAAACTAACGAGGTGAAGGACAGGCCTAGATCTGGAAGACCGAAGAAGACTACTGCCCGTGATGATCGAGCCCTAGAACGCCTTGTTAGGAGATCTCCATTCACCAACAGCAGAGTGCTCAGCCAGCAATGGGAAACGCGCAATAGAGTGTCAATGTCTACCGTCAAAAGGAGACTGTATGCTGCTGGCATGAAAGCTAGGAGACCTGTCAGACGTCCTCTCCTCACTGCACACCACAAAGAGGAGCGTCTGAGGTGGTGCAACGAAAGAAGACACTGGAACATGAGATCCTGGAGACGGGTACACTGGTCCGATGAAAGTCGGTTCCTGCTTCATGCCACAGATGGTCGAACTCGTGTATGGAGGTCCAGACGCACGGCGTACGACTAACGTAACATCATGGAAGAAGTTCCATTTGGTGGAGGTTCCGTTATGATATGGGGGTGCATCTCATTTGATTGTAAGCTGGATCTGTTGACTGTACCTGGAACACTAAATGGACAAAGATATCAAGATTCCATACTGGATAGAGTTGTGGTCCCTCATTTTGTAAATCATGCACCTGGAACCCACCCTATATTCATGGATGACAACGCCCGACCACATCGTGCTAGAGCTATGCATGAATACCTCCGCCAGAATGCCATCGAAACCCTACCATGGCCAGCAAGGAGCCCTGACATGAACCCTATTGAGCATATCTGGGACATTCTGGGAAACATGGTGAGAAGGAGGGATCCTCCTGTGCAGAACCTACAGGAATTAACAGACGCACTCCATCTTGAATGGCAACGAATACCACAATGGCGTATCAGTCGGTTGGTGACCAGCATGAGACGTCGTGTCCAGGCCGTCATCCAGGCACAAGGTGGATATACCTGGTATTAATAATGACAGTCTCAAACTCGTGCACAGATGTTAAACTTCGTTTTCAGACACCATTAATGACAATCTAGCCACGTGTGTCAACTGTAGGGCAATAGTTGTCAGTTGTGTCAACGTAACCATATTCAGGCCTCGTTTTCAAGTTCAAACAAAAACATACAGTGTTTCCCCACCATCATAATCAGCATTCCTCTAGTTGCATTATTACCTCTTGCACTAAGATGGATGGGTACATAAATGTTTATGCTATTGCTTTCTTCATAGCACATGAATATACCCTCGCATGTACGTAAAAATAGGGTGGTGCTTAACTTTTGCACAGGTGTATATATACAGCGTGTGATCAACTGAAGTATAGCATGCTGTGATCGGTTCAATCTTTCACTGGACTAATGCTTGATCAATGCACCCCTTAACAATCACAAACCTGAACGAGAGATTATTCTTGATGTATCGAATATCCTGTCCAATATTGTTTTTAACTGATTTGACTGGGAGCTGTTGCTGCCTATGGCTAAGTAACCTACATCCACTCCATTCTCCGGAAAACATTTCAGGGAAATTTCTGGAAAATCTAAGATATCTGCCGTCATGTTCTGAAATATTCCAACTAAATTTGGTTAAAATCTGCCAAGCAGTTTTAGATGTCTTCTAAAGTAGTTCCGGAAAATTTTCGAATAATCCAAGACGGCCACTGAAAACAAGAGGCCCAAGGGCCTGATCCTGATCCTGATTCATTATGGCGCGTCCACAAGAGATTCTTTAGACGCACATTCGTCAAGTAGCTAAGTTAGAAATGTTGTTTTTCGCTTATTAATTCTGTACATTTAGTGGTAGGATTTGTTGAGCTTTCTGAACTGCTTAGTTCCTGGGAAAGTTTGTTCCAATCCCTTATCATATTGGGAATAAAGCTGAATTTAAAGGTGTCAGGTCTCACATAAATTTGATTGGAGTGGCTGTGGTGCATGTGTTTTGGTTTTCCGAATTGGCTTCTGTAGACTGCTTAATGGTAGTAGCTTTGCTCGAGTTATTTGATGAGGGTCCCAAACTGTACTTGCATATTCCAAAACTGGTCTAATCAGTCCCATGTATGCTTGAAGTCTGATTTCTTGTGAACAAAATGATAAATTTCTCCACAGCAGTCCTAAGGTTCCGTACGATTTGCTGCAGATCTCAGTGATGTGTTTGCTGCAGCTTAAGCCATTTGTGATGATGACGCCCACATACTTTACTGATGAGAGAAAACTTAGACTGCTTCCTTTTAGAGTGTAGTCAAATTTGATGGTTTGTGGGGTTTTTCTGGTGAGGCACCATCATGTTGTATTTTGCTTGTTGGAAGCGCATTCCTCAAGTGGTAGCCCATTTACCTAACATGTATATGTCATATTAGTGTGCTTCGGGTCATTAATTTCCCGGTAACATACACAATCACTGGCGAATATCCCGATCTCTTAAGGAAACGTCCTGGATTCAGTGGCGGATTAAGGTTGTGCGAGGCCCTAGGCACAAGACCATGCGGGGGTCCGGGCCCTCCACCGGAAATCTTTTTAATCTAGACGCTCTGTGGTGCAATCTGACGTATATTTGGCATCATTTTAGTTAATTATTATAGGCTTTATAGCAGACAAAATGGAGTTTTAACACATTGACTGCCGAGGGTTTTTTTGCAGACAATACGCCATATCTCCGACCATGTTAAATATTTTAAAAACAATTTGGCTGAAAGTTGCTGGTTCCCGAGCCACCAACAGCTTTCAGTCAAATTATTTCCAAAATATTCAATAGAATATGTAATGTTTCGTACACAATAATTAATTTCGGTTTTCATAGATTATTCGGCGAAAGGGTTAAAATTATACGCTTTACCCAAACGGACATTGTTTGGGTATATTAAGGTATATATTATTGACCCGATAGGTTGTAATATGCAATTTACATTTTTTTTAAATATTCATAGCCAACCGTGAGAACATAGCTTTAATTTAGGCAGTACCATTGTAACAATGTTTCTTCCTACCTTGCCTTTCTTTAAATTTTACGAAAAAAACTCGGCTATCCACAACATGATTATGAGAATCAATGAATTACTGAATGTAGGCCTACTGATTCCAGATCAAAAACCGTTTAACAGTGCTTCGGATCGCTTCCACTGACTCACTGAGGCAACACAAATTACTTTCCACGTGTGCGTCACGCGATCATCGCGTTTGTTTAGTCTACTCGGGTAACTCGGCTCGGCCGCTCGAGCATTGTTACAATCGATATTTAAACAATAAAACGAGAATATAAATAGAATAACATAGGTCACCGACATAAGGCCATGATAAGGAAATAATCTATTTTGGCGATATTGACCGAGTGTCTCTTCGTTGCGTTATGTAGCTTGCCTAAAGAAAGAGAAAACAGAAAAAAGATTTTTTTTGTCCAAGTGCGAGGCCCCCTTCAAGTGCGTGCCCTCGCCTACTGCCTCGTTAGCCTCGTGGATAATCCGCCCCTGCCTGGATTTTCATGTATGTGGACTGTAGTGGGCACAGAACTGCTCCTTGAGGTACACCAGACACGACCCCTGCAACTTTTGATTCAGCACCATTGACTACTACACATTGTTTGCGATTCGTTTAGAATGAGTTAATCAAATTTAGTATGTATTTGACACACCATATTTGTGCAATTTAGATTTCAAAAGTTCATGTGGAATTGTATCTATAGCAAAGTCGCGAATAAAAATGTCCACTTGTTTGAGGTTATCAATGGATGAAGCCCAATCATTATGACAGTTGAACTTCGCAACTGTGAAATTTACAGAAGGCGTGTTGTCGGTGAGCTAGGATGTTATTCTGTTCAAAATGGCTTATTAAATTAGAGCAGATGATGTGTTCCAGCATCTTACAGCAATGCATGAGGGAAAATGGTTTATAATTGCTTGGTAAGAAACGGCCGCTTTTTTAATATAAGGGACATATGTTTGATATTTTCCATTTTGCTGGTTTTAGGAATTGTGTATGGTATTTAGTTAAAGATTGTTTCAATGAACACATTAGTAAATTGACTGGTAAGTGCTTCGGATTTACTGAGGTCGGTATCTGTAAGGATTCCATTGGATTTAGTGGCCTGTGACGCTCATCTGGACAACTAACATTTGAAACATTTTCCTTATATTAAAATAGATATAATGGATTATTTTCGGAAAACTTAAGAGGGGCAACAAACAAATTGACAAATCAAAATTCCGATATGTTGAAGCCTGCCGCCATAAGATCGTTCCACTCAAGTTTTATTGAAATTGGGCTAGTGATTAAGAAATAGGCCTAGTATTTCAAATGGTTTGGGAAAATTTTCAGTAACAAAGATGGCCACCAAAAATCAACCAATCAAAATTCTGAATAGACGTTCTGGACGCTACCATGATAGGATCGTGCCAGCCAAAATTAGTCAAAATCTACCAAGGGGTTTAGGAGATACATTTTACGGAATCTCTTGATAAAAGATAGCTACTGGAAAAATTTACCAATCAAAATTCTCGTCTATTTGAAGCCTACCACAATAAGTTCGTTTCACCCAAGTTTTATTGGAATCAGGACATTGGTTAAAGCGGTAATTTAAATGGGTCCGGAAAATCCAATTTGATCAGCACAAAAATAGACCAATCAGAATTTTCAATAGAAGTTTTAGAGCATACCACAGTAAGCCTTCCAGCCAAATTCAGTTAAAATCCACCGAGCGATTAAGGAGATGCGTTTTGAGACTTTCCGTAAATGTTTCTTATGATTTTAACCAAAAACAATTGACCAAGCAAAATTCTGAATTTAGGTGCTGGAGCCTACCAAGATAGAATTCTTTTAACCAATTCGGTTGAAATCTGTCAAGCAGCTAAGAAGCGTTTTGACAATTTCCAGTAAATCCTTCATAAAATCTAAGATCTTTAGCCATATAATTGGCAAAGCATAATTCTGAATAGGAGCCTGCCATGATAGGGCTCTTTTAGCGAAATTCTGCCAAGAAGCTAAAGAGATGAGTTTTGAACACACGTGTCATGCG